>JASAMV010005247.1:0-15840 GCA_030248065.1 Rhynchonema sp. JSB1_4
AAGCCTGTTTAGGCTCTTTTTTCCTAGTGAACCCTTCTGTCGTTTTTTTTTCGTTTTTTTTCACGTCCCTGGAGGGCCCGGTTTTTTCGTTTGTTTCCGGTTTTTTTCCTTGAGAAGAAACGGTTTTTTCCATCTGCCAGTATACTAACGTTGACACTATTATACACTAACAGTAACATTAACACTACCATAAACGCAAGGATTTTCTCTTTTGTGTTTACTTTTATGTTAACGTTCGTGTTAGCATTAGTGTAAACGTTAGTGTTAGTGTAAGTGTCAATGTTGGTGTTAAGGTTAAGGTAATCCGCTTCTGTGGACCGGGCCCTGGGCCATGCAACTTCATCGTAACCGGAACTTCACCGGTATCCCACCACCCTGCTGGTGCACTTTGTCCATCCTCCGCCAGCAATTCACAAAGATTCCACAAAATCTTAACAAACCCACATCAATACCTTAAACAGTCCGATAGAGACACTGATAATGAACCAGAACGCCAAAGAAATAAGTGCAAGTTTGAAATTGACACGGATAATTGTTTCCTTTGCGAATCAGGCACCGATGTTTTCTTAAAGATTGCTATAGTCCAGCAACAGCTAACGCAGAATTTATGGCAGCCACACTGCCTGATTGGTAAAGCGGAAAATCCAGTGATAGGCTTGCCCGGTTTTAGACCAGACATTCGCAGACATTTTTTTCTTTTTCTTTTTTTCCGTTTCTTCAGCTTCAGACTCGGCTTATTCAACGCTTCGGTGCCTTAAAAAAGTTTTTTATGTTTGGTTCTCATCCACTTCGTACATATGCTTGCCTTCTTTTGTCTCGTTATGCAGAAAACTTCATGCTTTGGCCACTTCTTTTTGTCTTTCTTTCTCTCGCGGTTTTTTGCTTGCTACCGTAACCCAGTCGAACCATTCCAATTTTCATGTCTGAAGCAAGCGCGCACGTTTTCCGCTTTACGGATCAGGCAGTTTGACTGCCATAAATTCTGCATTAGTTGTTGTCGGACTATACCACCTGGGATTGCTTGAAAAGAACCTGAAGCACGCTCTCAAATTTTTTGGTTTTGGTTTATTGTTATTTATACTGACACAAGCAATAACGCAACATAACGTCACGACACCAATTATGCAAGCACCAGTTTGGTTTACAAGAATCGAAATTAGGAGAAACACGAAACAGGATTGAAGAAATATAAATAGGTTGTTTAGTAGAAAAGTTAGTTAGATCAGGTCAAAAGATACACGTTCTGTGGTGGATGAAGAGAGACGTTGAAACACAGTCTCGAGAGCTGATTTCAACGATACTGCATGTTTGAATGATTTGGTTGTTGGTTTTTGTATAATAGTGGGGGGCAGTACGTTGCAGGGTTGGGCAAAAAAAACGACGGCGTTTTTTCTTTAAAAAAAACGACGTTTTTTTTTAAAAAAAACGCCTGGGTCGTTTTTCGTTTTTTTAAATCCTGAATTTCCTTGATTTTCCCTGATTTTTCAAGGAAAGTATCCTGATTTTCAAGGAAAATCAATTTTTTGTCCCATTTTTTTAAAAAAATTTTCGACCAACTTTTACTTTGTCGAGATACGTCGATATACGGAGTTACTTTCAGTGATGACCCCGGCCAAAGTTGGTCCCATGATGCGGGTCTGATATGGGATCTTAACAACTCGCTAGAAATGGGATGAAACCCGTTTATTTTGCCTCAGAACACATAGAATTACTTCATTTAACCACGTTTTCTTCCCAACATGAGCGTTTTCCAATTTTTTGGGGGGCATATTTTGGTCATCTGGGCGTTTTAAAAAAAACGTTTTTTTAAAAAAAAAACGTTTTTTTTAAAAAAACGATTTTTTGGAAAAAAACGTTTTTTGCCCAACCCTGGTACGTTGTAGGCAGCCATCGAGAGATAATCCGGCCGAGCTTGGCGCCAAGCGGTCCGAGCACGGGGAAGAACAACAGCGTAATTGTGGTTAGTCCGAGAACTAGTGCGGGTGCCAGAATCCAATAACAGATTAAAGGCCCAACTATACTTCGTTCTCTGACGCAACAAGAACAAGAAATTCGTGTTCTTGCTTCAACCTGTTTCGTAGTGCCTTTATACTTGCCTGAGAACACGCAACGTGAAACAGCCAAAAAAGTATAAACGCGTTCGTGGCGAAACACGACGAAACACCCAAATCCTGTTCTCAAGAGAACAAATAACAGAGTTGAAATTTTTCAACTTTGTGATTGTTCTTTGGTCATTTTCTCTGTCGTCAAGCGCAATTCAGTGCTGTTTGTGACATTTGTTGATGGTACTTGAGTGATTGAAGTGGAAAAAGAAAGAAGAAATAAAAAAAGTTCAGAAAATGACAAATGAGTACTGACCACAGGGCGGTCTCGAACCAGTGGCGGACCAGTGTGCTGGGGCTGGCTAGTCAACGCACTTCCACCACAACACTGGACCGTGGTTGTCAAGCGCGCTAATCCTTTATAAGAACCAATTGAGTGCTGCTAATGAGGTGCTGATAACGTTATGCTGTGCGTTATGCGCATTGTGTGTGTGTGTGTGTGTGTGCTTGTGTGTGTGTGGTGTGCACCAGTGGTTAATAAAAAAATTTTTTTATTCAAACCCCTTTTTTTTAAAAAAAAAAATTTTTTTAATTTAAAAAAAAAT
This sequence comes from Rhynchonema sp. JSB1_4, assembly GCA_030248065.1. Lineage (NCBI taxonomy): Eukaryota > Metazoa > Nematoda > Chromadorea > Monhysterida > Xyalidae > Rhynchonema > Rhynchonema sp. JSB1_4. The sequence goes on from JASAMV010005247.1 coordinate 2,648, forward strand.
TTTTTATTCCAGCCAAAAACTGCCAGAAACGAAAAAAAATGAGCGCTAAAGCAAAAAATAGTGGCATTTCTCTTCCATAACGTGTGGTAAGTGCATATAAAGCACTCACGACACGAAAACAATACTAAACAATGGTCAATGAGTACCAACAGTAGTCAGGTACACACCCGTACACTTCCCCCACGTGGTGTGGGTGCCTTGGTGTGGCTTTGTGACACTCAAGACGGTAAATTTGGGTGAAACTATTGCCTCTTGGTACACGACCAATGCAAATATGTGACAAACAGTGTAAATATAGAGTGAATATCACACCGAATCACTGCTTTCGGGTCTGTTGCATGGATAAATGCATGCCCACCCAGTCACATGTACATGTGTAATCATATGAGAGGCCATGTGAGTGTGTGCACTATGTCTAGATGCCACAAAACAACGATTATGGCACCCAATACACCCATGGTAGGGTCGGGTGATGTTAACAGTAGCAATTTTTATGCAAAAAATTGCACTTTTAGAGCAAAAAAATAGAGAAATTTTCGAATTTTGAAATAATAAAAAAATTTTTTTTTTAACTTTTGGAACGAATTTTTTTTTTTAATTTTTTTTAATAAAAAAAAATTTTTTTTTTAAAAACCACTGGTGTGCACTATATGATGTGTGGCTGGCGGATAACGTATTATGTTGCCTGACACAGCAAGTTGACAACCCGGTCGCGTCCATCAGATGGTGGATGCATTTCACACCAATTGTTGCCGAACTTTTTGGACAAATACGTTCTTTGTTTATCAAGCAGTGTTTCAGTTTGCAAGATCAAATGAAAGTCGATAAATCGTTGCTTTTTCAGCCACCCTAGGTCTCATGCCCCGTCCCTAACCTAAAGGAGCCGTCATTGTTCCCAACCAAGTGCTGATTATCAGTGAACGGTGCTCCACACACATTATTATTTTTTCGCTGTTTTTTAACGTTAATTTTGAACGCCACACCTTTCAGATAAGCGTGCAGCAGCGCTCCTTAAATCTCTGAGGGCAACTGGGGCTTCATAAAAATTTGAATTTTTCTCTTTCATAGCGTTTGTTTCGTCCCGGAACATGGAAGAACAATAGTTCCCTCGTGAAACAACGCAACAAGCGGCAACAGTTGAGAACAAAGAACAAGCCGCAACTCAGTTCTAGCTTGTTAGTTACTTCGTTCTCTGACGCAACAAAGAACAAAAGAACATCAAGATCTTGATGGAACAAGAACAAGCTAGAACTGAGTTGCGGCTTGTTCTTTGTTCTCAACTGTTGCCGCTTGTTGCGTTGTTTCACGAGGGAACTATTGTTCTTCCATGTTCCGGGACGAAACAAACGCTACGAAAGAGAAAATTTCAAATTTTCAGGAAGCCCCCAGCTGCCCCAGAAATTTAGGGAGCGCTGCTGCACGCTTATCTGAAACGTGTGGCGACCAAAAGTACCGTTAAAAAACAGCAAAAAAATAATAATGTGTGTGGAGCACCGTTCACGGATAATCAGCACTTGGTTGGGAACAATGACGGCTCCTTTAGGTTAGGGACGGGTCATGAGACTTAGGGTGGCTCAAAAAGCAACGATTTATCGACTTTCATTTGATCTTGCGAACTGAAACACCGCTTGATAAACAAAGAACGTATTTGTCTAAAAAGTTCGGCAACATTTAGTGTGTTATGCATCCACCATCTGATGGACGCGATCGGGTTGTCAACTTGCTGTGTCAGGCAACATAATACGTTATCCGCCCGCCACACATCATAGTGCACAACACAGACACACACAATGCGCATAACGCACAGCATAACGTTATCAGCACCGCATTACCAGCACTCGATTGGTTCTTATAAAGGATTAGTGCGCTTGATAACCACGGTCCAGTGTTGTGGTGGAAGTGCGTTGACTCGCCAGCCCAGGTCTGGCGGACGGTCCGCCACTGGTTCGAGACCGCCCTGGGGTTTGTACACATTTGTCATTTTCTGAACTTTTTTAATTTTTTCTTTCTTTTTCCACTTCAATCACTCAAGTACCATCAACAAACGTCACAAACAGCACTGAATTGCGCTTGACGACAGAGAAAATGACCAAAGAACAATCACAAAGTTGAAAAATTTCAACTCTGTTATTTGTTCTCTTGAGAACAGGATTTGGGTGTTTCGTCGTGTTTCGCCACGAACGAGTTTATACTTTTTTGGCTGTTTCACGTTGCGTGTTCTCAGGCAAGTATAAAGGCACTACGAAACGGGTTGAAGCAAGAACACGAATTTCTTGTTCTTGTTGCGTCAGAGAACGAAGTATAGTTGGGCCTTAACAGTACCTGGGACAAAGTGACGCAGGTCATGAGTGTAAGAATACATGAGCGACAATCGACTTGCACACACATGTTGATACAGTGGAGTCCAATTGAGCACTGACAATAAATCATCATATGAAACATTATGAGACCAAATGTTGGAAACACATCTTGCAGCAAATTTGTGGATGCGTTCAAGTTTGACACGGTCTTGTACCCTAGGTGGGTAATAGACCTCAATTGCATACATCAATATACATCTGAATAGTGTAGCATAGAGTATTGACAATGATTTTCGAGACATGCAAACACGAAAAGTTCTGCAGAGAAACCCGACACCTTTCTTCACCTTGGCAGACACACAAGCAACATGAGCACTATATGTCATATGATTATCAATACATACACCCAAATACTTGAAACTGTTCACAATTTCCAAATTCTCACTGTTCAGAGAGAATGAAACATCACAGGCAGGTTTACGGGTGGGCCTACGAACAATTTGCACCTTAGTTTTGTTAGTATTTAGTTGCAAATGTTTCGTCTGACCGAAATATTGTGCAATGATATCAATGGTAGATTGGAAATCAATAATCGAACTTGCGGTCAACAAAGGATGCACAATTGCAACGTCATCAGCGTACATCAGAATTTTGGTTTGCAGCGAGTTGATAACACCTGGCAAGTCATTTATATACAGTAGGAAAAGCAGAGGCCCGAGTACACTACCTTGCACAACACCACTCATCACAGAAACCATCGTTGACAATGCCCCATTCACACGCACCATCTGCGTCCGACCACAAGGATATGATTTTAGTAGTATTAGTAGATGGTCGGGAAGACGCTACGTGTGTTCAAGGCAGTCCAGTAAAGCATTGAAAGGGACAGAATCGAATGCTTTCCTGACATCAAAATAACACACAGCCACAGAAGCACACAGTTCAAGACCACTGGCAATTGCATGATCAAAGTAAAATAGGGCATCGGTTGTACCACAGTTCGGTCGAAAATATAGTTTCCAACAAATCCCATGTGCTAGATCCACTCCGCAGCAACGATTCTAAAACTTGGGTCATTTCAATCGATGACGTAGACAAGCGTTGTGGAGATGTGGTGTGTACCAAAGGTGTTGTTATTGAATTGGTAACGGGTGAGAATGCTAGGTAGCGGCTGGCCACAGTGTTGGATACGCAAAGCATGACTTTGTCCTGAGTGTAGTGCGCACGATAAAGGAGCCAAATGTAAGCGAACGTCCGACTTGAACACACAAATAACACACATAATTTAACTTGCTAGTGCCAAATTGCTGATTCCGGCGTATGACATTCCGGCACATTTATGCGCGAATATAGATCTTTTAATTTTTGAGAACCGTACACGTTGGCCCTATATATTTATTTTACCGAACACGTTGCAGGTCTCTACACCTTGTCCCACCGTGCACGTTGGCCAACTTCCAAAACCTAAAGCCCAAAAACAATAGCGGCGGGACCGGTTCAGTACTGATATTTCCTCAAGTACTGGATTCGCTATAGGTATAAATTCATTTTAGGTATACCTTTTGGGATGTACCGGAAATATGCCTATAACGAATCTTGACTGTATCAGAAACATACTAGAGTTTCGCTTCCAATGTAGTGGTGCGATCACCAGTCCCTTGCGTCCCATAAAATCTGATTTGGAGGTTCGCTGGTTTTGATAACTCCTTTGCGAGGAAAATAGTGACATTAGTAACAGTTGGTGCTGAAAGTGAAATTCTGTTGTACGCTCACGTTGTAAGCTACATTTGTCATCCCATTCTTGCTTTTCGTACTATTTTCACAATAGTAATATAATTTACGACTCACATGGTTGGTCGTCTTCGACAGTGCTCATGCAATACTGACCAAGCTCTGGACACTTCTTGGCGATGCAGGTCGTGGATTCAAAGGAAGTTGATGTTGGCAGCACAATCAATAAAATCGGTAGAATGAATCGGTGAATGGATGTCATGGTGATTGAGTGATTGGCAACTGTTGGTCAAAGTCGGTATTCGATGATCGATGGAAACTGTAAGCAATGAATGATTGTGAATCGAAAATTATCGATCTTCTAGAATGACCACGTTGATGACGTGATCTCACAGTTTGTCGGCTGGGGTGAATGATTCAAATCATGCCATAAACTCATTCTTTTCCTGTGTCATCAAATTTCCAGCCGCAGATTCACCGTGCGCTAACTGTAAATGATGTGAATGTGATTATTTCGTAGTGATGCGGCAGTTAATCAGTCGGATGGCATTGTGTGCATTTACTTACATAGGGACAAAACTTGCAACCAATGACAACGATGTTTCCTTGAAACGTTATTGATACTGGCTCTAGTTGCCGAACCGCGCGGCAAGCACCTGCGCGCTGCCTAATGGCCACCGTCATTTAGGTCACCTCAGAGCACCGACTGGCCGTTGTGTCCGTACTAGTCTAGTGCCAATTCGGGAGCAAAACATTCCGTGACATCCCATTCTCTCTTAACCTGCAAGTTCTACAGCTTTTCAAAGCCCCATAACTGATTTAGAACTTAAAAGTTCAGTCTGCTCAGAAATTCAAGATGGCCGCCTACACACTAAAGTTTTGTGCAGTTCTGCAATCATTGAAAATTTTGTGTGTGGGGTCAAATGACGTAAATTGTACACATGATTCCAATCAGTGTTTTTTTTGTCCCAAATCAGCATCTGTTCAGTCAGATAAAGTCACCTACATAACTTCAAGATTGAATTTTCAAAATCAGTTAGTCAATAGCATTGGTTTATCACAGTATTCGAGTTGTCGATTTCCAGATAAAGGGTGGCATTTTCGAAACGGTGTAAAGCTCAGTTGGGTGTAAAGGTCGGTGTAAGCTCGGTCGAAAGCTCGGTCGGTGTCAGCTCGGTGTGTAAACATGAATCATTCCACGTTAACAGCAGGCAATGTTTCATGTTTACACCGAGCTGACACCGACCGAGCTTTCGATTGAGCTTACACCGACCCTAACACCAAACTCACCTTTACACCGTTTCGAAAATATCACCCAATGGCTGAAATTCACAAAACAAAGTCAAGCTCACCGTCAAGTTCACCGTCAACTTCAAAGTGAAGCTGAACGTTTCGCTCGCACTGGCACACAATAATGTTTCACTGCAACACAGTGCTGTGCTGCACAGCTGTAGAGTGTTGCAACCAGGGTTGGATTAAAAAAATTTTTTATTATCGAACTTTTTTTAAAAAAAAACTTGTTTAAAATTTTTTTTTAAAAATCACTTTTTTTATTCCGGACCCCCAAAAAATTGGTTTCTAGAAAAATGAAATTTCTGAAATCATGTTACTTAGGTATGCTTTGAGGGACACTAAAGAGAACTTCTCCACTGACTTGCATGTTTATGTCTATCACCTGCGATCTAGCCCATTTGGTCATAACTTTGAGAACCCGCCCGAAGGTAACTCTGTGGGCATATATGACAAAGGGAAGACCAACCTTCTGTTTGTGAATTTGGGGATAAATTTGAAGAGAGATAAAGAGTTACACCACACTCATGTTGTGTGACAAAAGCAACAAATGACAAATCCACACAACTGCAAATAGGCGAGCAACGTGGAGTCTGTCGATAGCTTACGTCGATAGCTCAATAACTGCACAGTATACGGTATGGGGTGTCCTATATTATACGTGCAGCGATTGTTGGGATGTCTGGGAACTGTATGAGTCCATTACAACGCCATTTTAAACTGAAATATAAGCGCCGCAGGCGATTTTTTGAGAATGATGAGCAACAAAACGCATGAAAACATACACTTTTACCTTAAAAAAGTGAGAAAATAACGAAAAAAAGGGGAAAAATAATAAAAAAAGTGGACTTCCTTTTTAAAATTTTAAAATAAAAAAAGTGGCCAATTTTTTTTAAAAAAAATTTTTTTCTTTACAAAAGATTTTTTACTTTTTTTAAAAATCCAACCCTGGTTGCAACAGCGCAGCAGCCAGGGTTGGATTAAAATTTTTTTTTATTATCGAACTTTTTTTTAAAAAAAACTTTTTAAAATTTTTTTTTTAAAAATCACTTTTTTTATTCCGGACCCCCAAAAAATTGGTTTCTAGAAAAATGAAATTTCTGAAATCATGTTACTTAGGTATGTTTTGAGGGACACTAAAGAGAACTTCTCCACTGACTTGCATGCAGGGTTGGGCAAAAAAAATTTTTTTTTTTTTTAAAAAATTTTTTTTTAAAATTTTCGGGGGAACAAAATGTTCTAAAACGTCCAAAAATGGCCTTTTTTGGGGTTATTTTTTGTCATTTTTTCTCAAGGGTCGAAAAATTTTCTTCACAAAATCACCTTTGGAACATGTATTTGGTACCTAAGATACCCCAAATGATGTTATTATACCTTCCCGTAATACATGGGACACAGTATGCATGTGCCTACATGGTACTTCGATGTCATACCCCATCAGGTCGGTCATATACGACTGATTCAGCTACCCGACAAGTATTTCTGCAGCTTATATTCTCAATTCTGTGTGGTTTATGAGTGAATCTTGCTTATTCGGCCACAAACTGCTGTGTCCGATACCACAGAGCAGCAATCAGCGGTCCATATCAAGCACAGACTGTTGGATCGCACCGAAATGACGTAAACACCCTTGATAAGTGATGCAAACCAAGTCACAAAAGTGACTTGCCAATTAAAGTTGCATTTTTTCGCGATTTTGCGCGTTTTTTAGGCAAATTTGGTAAAATTTCCCCGAATCTCAGACTTTTTAAAAAAAAATTTTTTTTTTTTAAAAAAAAAATTTTTTTTTTTAAAAAAAAACTTGTTTAAAAAAAAATTTTTTTTTCCAACCCTGCTTGCATGTTTATGTCGATCACCTGCGATCTAGCCCATTTGGTCATAATTTGAGAACCCGCCCGAAGGTAACTCTGTGGGCATATATGACAAAAGGAAGACCAACCTTCTGTTTTTTGAATTTGGGGATAAATTTAAAAAACATAAATTTTAAAATACAACCATACAAAACAACAAAACAAACCACCCCACCCAAAAGCGAGCAAAATCTTCAAACCTACCCCAAACCCCAAAACCCCACAAATACGTATGGTCCTTATTATACACACGCTATTGAGCTCACTGTCCATTAAAACGCCATTTTAAACTGAAATATAAGCGCCGCAGGCGATTTTTTGAGAATGATGAGCAATAAAACGCATGAAAACATACATTTTTACCTTAAAAAAGTGAGAAAATAACGAAAAAAAGGGAAAAAAATAATAAAAAAAGTGGACTTACTTTTTAAAATTTTAAAACAAAAAAAGTGGCCAACTTTTTTTTTAAAAAAAAAATTTTTTTTACAAAAAAATTTTTACTTTTTTTTTAATCCAACCCTGGCAGCAGCAGCCTGTGCTGATTATAACGCTGTGAAGAGACTAGTTTGGTTGGCCGACAGGTTTTCCATTCCCATTGCAAGCCTGACGTTCAACTTGACGGGGAACGTTGACGTTGAGCTTGACGGTGAGCTTGACCTTGTTTTCTGAATTCCACCCAATTACAGCAGGTTTGTATTTTGAGTTGAGTCAGAGCGGCAATGGTCGCTATTTGAAGAGTCATTATTCGGTAGAGAGTGTCATAAATATGTAGGTCGTCTTTTACACTTTGGTATGTACCTAGCATAATCGGTTATATATTTTTAAATGCATTTGTCTTTTTCATTCGGTTATTGATGTTTCGGTTGTGGTTGCGGTATTGCTTGTGTCAGAGGTTTCGGTGGTTCCTGTATTGGTTTGGCCGTTTGTTGAGGTTTTTCAGGTATGGCTGTTTTCTGTGGTTGTTGTTGTTGTTTATTGTCCGGTTGATCTGTCGTTTCGTTCATTGTCAGGTAACTGCTTTGTTTGGCGTCGGTGCTGGATTTGGTCTTGCTCTTTTTCGATTCTTTCGACTCTTCTTTCGGCGGGGCATTGACATTTTCGGAGTTTTCAGTCTTTTCAGAGTCATCCGTGATGGGCAGTTGGTCGGCGGGTGTATTTGGCTTAGTTGATGGCCGAGACGGCAGAGGACGCACGGCCTGAGACATCATTGTATCTTCTTGGAAGGAAAACTGAAATGAGTGTTTAGATCGGTATATGCGCTCTGCTGACATCAGGGTAAGGATGATTTGACTTTGATCAAAATATTTTTTTATCGCCAAGTGAAGCAGGCAGTTCTGCACTGGCCACGCTACAGCAGGAGACCTGCATGCCGTGTGATAGTCAGCTGATGTTTCACGAATGAGTGAGTTGTCTCGTATGTGATCCCAAATCGAAGTTGAGCCAAAAGCTTCGATCCCGATGCACGCAAGGCGCCTGCCACCTTTGTATTCATAATTCTGATGACAACACAAGAGCGATCAAAACCAACCCCAGATGTTAGATTCACACTTTTCTGTAGGCTCTCGAGCTTGGACGGTGGTGAACAACGGGAGGGATTGATGGCGTCGGGTTTGGAGTTGGTTGCTGTCGCTTCAAGCTTGGCCTGCAAAAGTCGAAAAATTGAAATTTGTGCTCAGAAAAGTGGACGAATCGGGGTTAAAGGACCTCGGGCGATGGTTGTATGATGATGCGATGCGCTGCCTTGCGCCATTCAAGGGCGAGTGCGATCAAGGCCATCACGAGCAACACGAACAAAAGGGCGCACACACAGCCGAGGATGATGGGAAGGATAGTGATGGTGGTCTGGGTTGCGGATGGAATCTAAAATGATCACAAATTCACGCCAAAGAACAAATCAAACTAATATAGTGCGTCGACAACTGACAGTTTCAACAGTTGGTCCAGTGGATATGCTTGCTTCAGTTTGTCCGCTCGGTTTTTCGTCGGACTCTATGCTGGGGGTGACCTCGAATGACGGCAGAACGGATCTGACGCACAAACCACGACAGCAGCACACGTAGCCTTTGCCCTGCAGCAAATAAAAACTGGTACAGTTGAGAAAAGAATGCATTAACGCGAAAGGTGACATTACCCTTTCGCCTTCTTTTAATGTGACAGGTACGTGATTTGGTGAGCACCAAATTTCGGAGCCTTCGTCGACCCGTTGGTACCAGCCAGACAGATTTGCGCATGGGTCAGACGAATAATTTTGAGAGCATTTGGTGACAGGCTTGACGATAAAATCAGATTGTGCGATCGATGGATGCCTGTGTGGGCCTTTTACTGACGTGTACCACGTGTCGCCAAGCATTAGTGAACACCATGGGTCGTCGTCATTCAGGCACGTTAGGCTGAAATCAAGTTCTTCCCCTAACGTCATGATTGTATTCGACCCAAAGCTAAAAAATGCGTGACACAAGAAGTACGGAAACCCATTTGTGAGGCTATAGATCTAGGCCGTTCTTGAACATGTAGAAAATTTTGCCAAGTGCATTAGAAAGCGAGGCGATCCAGTTTTTTTGCTAAACCGTGGTGTCCTCTCGTGATTGAGTACCGCAGCCTTAAACTAGATCAGCAGAAAATCCGGAATCCGGAATTCGGAAATAATTTGCATGCAAAAATGCAAAATATTTCTGGGCTCCGGGTATATTTCTGGAAAACGCAAGAATTTACATGCAAAAATAATGCGTTTTCCGAAAATATTTCCGGATTCCGATTTCCGGATTCAACCTAAACCAGCCCTAACAAAGCTCGTTGGTGTAAGCACAGGAGGAAACCAAATCTGACCACAAAAAAACTAGATCGCCTGTGCTTTCGAATGCTACACTAAAAGTTTCACCATGTGTAACAAGATTTGACCTCGCGGAAGGAGCTTCGCATATTTTCTGTTACCCAGTGGATGCTTCGAAAAACTCACGTCATAAGTGCTGTCCATTTATCGTTGAACGCGTTGATTGATCTCAGTTTTAGCGTGGCATTGACTTTACTTTTGTCTTTCAGATTGAAGTCTTCTTTGACTCTGTACAAACATCTGATACCGAAAAGCGGTCCAACGGCCGTGGAACCCGTGTGCTTTTTCTCCGATTCATCATAGTGTTCATTCCTGATGAAGGCTGATTTTTTTGCAGGCTGCCGGTTGCACTACGCTCGACAGAGTTCTATTTCGAGTGTTTGAAACACGACAATCCCATTATACTAGTTTAAATAAAGTTTGTCAGCGGAGCGCATGCACCTATATCGTAATCTCCCACAAGCAAAACAGCCGAAAATTGTTTAAGAACATGTATGCGTTTGAGCTAACGTGATGTTTATGGTTCCAGTAGAATATGCATTGTAGATGGTGAACTGCAACCATGCGTGGTCAGGGAGCCTGCCTATTATTCTCGGCAGTTCCACTTCCAATTGTAGGTTTCCTGGAAAGAGAAAACGCCGCCTTGTTGTGTGTGGGTAACTAATCCGCTACGTACCGTATTTAAACGTCAGAGGCCCATTTGACACAAAGTAGACACGCCGTGACTCAAAGTGTTTCAAAACTCTGACACTGAAGAAAAAGAAGATACATTTGACCAAAAGTATGTAGATACACTCGCTTAACCACTGGCCAAACGCATGTACGTAAAGTTGGTCACTTTTTGTCTACAATTGATGTAGGGAACATTTGTTTTCCGATCTGATTGTGACAAAACGGGGTCGAAAATAGACACAAAATAGCCATGACCAAGTCAATGAGTGAGTGTGTCTGCTTTTGGCAACTTTTTCTACTTTTCCCAATAAATTTTGTGGCACACTTTGAGTCACGGCACGTCTATTTTGTGTCTAATGGGCCTATTATGACCTAGTATTGTGTGTATGGTATTACTACATGACGTACATATCTTTCGAGACACTTTACCGAAAAAATCTGGCTAATAGTTTTGTCGTCAACATGTCGTCAAATAAAGTCGTCATACAAGCAATAATACATGAGCCCCAAATGAGCGCGAAAATAATACATGCGATTTGAGAGCAAAATGCGACGACATGATTTGACGACATTACTATTAGCCGAAAATCTATCTCGGACACCTACATACGAGTGGGCTGACTACTGACTCAAATGAGCAGAAATGCCCGTGCATCAGTAGCGACCATGCACTGTAACAACTGGGGAGCTTTGGGAATTGGCTCAATGTCTTTACCCAACGGCGATTCCGCCTTTTGAACAAATGTTGCGCAATACTTCTGACCACCGCATTCTTCGCCTTTCTCGCCGCAAAATGTCCGTTGGATTTCTTGCTGAGAATTTATTATCGTCGATGCGAGAAATAACAGGAGCAGCACGAAACTGATGGGTTGGCCTGGCAGATTCATCGTGATTGGCATAATGTTCTGCCTGGCTAAAAAAGTCTGGCGAAGGAAATTTGCTGTGTAAAATGAAATAAAATTATTAGTGATTCATGAGCTTTGAACAAAAAGTTTCGCACCACATTTTTGAGACGAGACGAAAATTGAGTGTAAAGCTGAGGTGGAGACGTATGTTCAGTCAGCCTTTATTCGTCGCAATTAGTATTAACGAAAACTATTTAAACTTTATGTAATCATTTAAAGTTATTTAATTTAAACCACTTAAAAGCAAGTATTCTATGTTTGGCTGGATAATAAGAAAATGACGATGGAACCGGGTCGACAATACGAGGGAACACCGACCTCACGGTCCGATTTGAGCAATAATAAACCACTGGCGCCAACCAGGTCGGCTTTAGATACTAAATTGACTAAATTTGCAGGCAAGACTATCCAGATAATTAAATGAACTAATAAATTTTCTCAAATTTCAAATACAAACCAAAGACTTCACGAACCAATGAACTCAAAACAGCACAATGAATGATATAACTTAGGACTAACCGTTGAGAACGAATGTTTATGGAAGTTCTGATAGAATTGTGCCGACATAGCTGTATGTTCATTTACCCAAATATTTGAATGGCTGCGCTTTGACTGAAGTTATTAAAATTGAAACTATATTTTGGCTTTGACCTGGTCGCGAAACAGTAACTCATCAAAGGTTAAAATCGCGCTCAGTGGAGCTCAAACACCCGTGGATATAGCGTTCCCACTGTTTAGATGGCGTTGCTAAGTTCTTATTAAAAATACACACCTGTGGTGAATGCACTAGCGCTTTTTATCTATCGCTTAAAATTACCACAAAACTCATAACCACAACCATGTTGGATATCGATCCCTTGGCACAACACAACACAAAGCACAGGTATAGGCGATCCGCCTGCTCACATGGCACATTTTCCGAAACATCCGAAAATCTCAAGCTTGGTCTATTGCTGTCGATGGTATCTGCCCTACAGCCTTGCGCCACTCGAGTGCGAGTGCGATCAACGCCATTATGAGCAACACGAACAAAAAGGCGCACACACAGCCGAGGATGATGGGAAGGATAGTGGAGGTGGTCTGGGTTGCGGATGGAATCTGCAATGTAGTGACAACATCAGTGTCGGTTTTCTTCAAAGACAAGAGAGAAGCTGAGACGCAAAATTAGCCCCGTTTCAGCACCGAGTTCAACTTAAGGTCTGTATTGCCATTGGTTCTAATGTTGAGGTAATGAAGAAAAAATGGGATTTTGTAGAACTATATACATATGTCAAACCTTCACATAGTGAACCGCCACAAAAGTGAATCAGTGAACGAATGATCAGTCCCCAAATTGATCTAATGCTCCTATACATTACATATGTGGTGCTCTACATAGAGAATAATCTTCATAGTGAGTGAACAAAACAGAAAAGGTCTCGAGAAGGGCACACATTTCGTGTTACATACCAACCTGTTGACTGGTTGATCCGGTGGACGGGGTTGTGTCGGGTGACAATGCGTTACAATCTGCGGCTTGGGTCGAACTACCGTCAAACATCGGGAGGTGTGGCGTTATGCACAATCCACGGCAGCAACACACATAACCAACGGTCTGCATAAAAGTGGTACATAT
>JASAMV010005248.1:0-32777 GCA_030248065.1 Rhynchonema sp. JSB1_4
ACTGACCAATAGACCCCAAATTCATGAAACTTGTGCCTCCGAAACAAAGTGGAAGTTCACTATTTGAGACAAGCATGAGCAACGATACCTACAAACCGTTTTTGCGTCGAAATCAGCTTGAGATAAGGACATGCCCGGGGGACAGTTTGTACATTCTTTGTACCAACAGTTACCAAACTTGGGTAACGTTGACACTGGCAAGAATGAAACAGAGAATGGCTCTAGAAAGTGAGTGGATTTTATAGGCCTAAAATCCATGGAATTGCTTATTTTTCCAAGAGACTTGAGATAAAAATAGTGCGAGAAATAAAAAAATAACTCACTTTTCCGGACACACCGAATCGGGACACCTCCTAATGAGAGGCTGGGGCCTGGGCTGATCGGCGCAGTACTTCTCGGGTACCGACTTCTGATCCTTTGCGTGCAGACAGTGCGAAACGGTCACTTGCCAGCCTGAAAGACAAAACGTTTGGTAATTGGTTGGGGCTCCGATGTGAAATTTGAATATTGATACTACGCGTACAAAGTGTTTGATTGTCAGTTGTCTTCGAAAACTCACAGCGGAGCGTGTGTACCGAGTTCATAAAAAGCGCTGTTTTCATGCGCGTCGCCAATATTCCTGGTTTGCTAATGTGACGGAATGACCTTTATGCAATAGAACGTCTGACGCGCCAGCGTGGCGCCATTAAACAAGAGCGAGACACTGGTTCCGCATTGATTTCTCAAGAATCTAAATCTGGAAACTGAAAAAAATTTCAGACTCACGATTAAAACCGCACGTTTTGTCGCAGGCCGACCAAATTTTGGTGTTTTGCCAGACGAACTTCGACACGGCGCCGCAACTTCGGCCGTCGCCGCCACACACCCCGCACTGGTCGATTATGGCACCCGAACCGACAACGTTGTCGCAACCGACCAGCTGGAAAAGAAGTTTTTTTGCGAATTAAGTTTTTTTATTTTGTTGTTTTGTGTGTTCTCATGTCGACAGCAAATGAAATCTCAGGGTAGATTATTTCTTTTGTGTTTTCAACAGTTTTTTGGATGAAATTGATCTTCTCTGATGATAGGCTGGTTGTACACCTATTCTGCGCTATCAGTTCTCTGGGTATAAAACACACAAATTTTATAATTCAACATTTGCTCTGACCATACGCAGTGCCCACATGTGTTTCATCGGTGCCGTTTTGTACGTTATGTTTTCTTCAGGTGTAGACTTTGTAATGGTGCACCATGAGCATGTACACTGACTTGGCACAGCAAGCAAGGATGAACAAGACACCAAAACAGACCACATAACTGTCTGAAGGTGACCTGTGCATTCCTAGTTACTCTGTCATTTCTCACCCAAAATAAAGAAGGTGTACACAATGCATTGAACACCGCTGCATTTCAATTTCCCAGAAGCAACCCATTCATTCACGCTCCAAATAGTTTATGTTTCTGCTTGTGTTCCTACGCTTTTGGTGTAATCGAACAACTCTTGCTGGACCGATGGGGTCGGCAAATCAATCACCTCCACACAATGGTCCAAGACATGCACTTTTGGACAATAATAAAGGAGTGACCGTACTTAGTCCATGAGCACTGGATATTGAGTACCTCTAGTTGGTTCAGGCAGAAAACCGTATAAAAGTAGACCAAACTGAATCAAATAAATTTAAAAATTCCGGCTATAGGTGCTAGACTGACCACTCGAAAGCTTAGCCCCTCTCCAAACAACCCATCTATCTTGCCGCACATTACGGTCGCTAAATTTGAGCCTTTTTGAATCCGCTCTTCGTTTGAACAGAGGGCACTACACTGGAATTGGATGGCTACTCTCTGTCTCTGCCACATAATGGGCGTGGTGGACATAATACACTGTACTTCATGGTGCGTTGTTTAGACACCTCTGACAGTGTATAAAGGTCCTGGTATGGGAAAAGCACTTGGGACAAAATTTGACCTATTTGGTTAGCGCAGCGTGCACTATGTACGTATAAATTCCATCTTTTTGGTCCCGTTTGCAAATCAAGAACCACAATGTGGTGCATTTTGATCACTTAATCCGGCGGTGCGTGGCGGAGTGAGTACCCCTCACACAGCATTCTTGCAATAGGATTTTCTACACATCATAAAATCCATTGCGCCAAGCACCAAGGGAGTTTCTCAGCAGAAAGTGGGCTATTTTTTTGAAAATTCTGAATTTAAAGAACCCTGTGTACGTACATATGTACGTTTGGGGATTAATTCTAAATTGCGAAGAGCGAATTTTTCGAAATGAGTGCAAGCAGCTTTAAGATGAGAATGGAAATAAAAAGCAGGGCGTGTCTGGTGCTTGTGATGAAGGGTGCAGCACAAGAATTGCACGGATAATTTACGCAATCGCAAATTGCCACGATTATTTTTACACCGGAGAAGTTCGACTAAGCCCCTTGGGGGCTCATCTGGGAACGCATTTGCTTTTGAGATTTTAAAACAAAAACAATTATGCCAAATAAGTCCCCGGGGGCTTATTCGACAAACTTCAAAATACGCCCCCCTGAGGGGGTTAACTTATTGGATCCAGCTGCGCAGAATGAAAAAAAGTTACACGGTATTTTTGAACTGTAAAGGCATGCTTTTGGTTACCCTGGGCATCATTATGATCGTCGCTTGACTGTTTTACGCGCAAATCATCAAAAAACGTTGCTGAACATGCACAGAGCAAACGCTGTAGTAGGTACATAGGTATGTGCAACTGTTTTCGCGCCGGACGGAAGAAAATGTTGAACCCGAACAAGCCCCCAGGGGGTCCATTCAAAAAACTTGCCAAGTAAGCCCCCACAGGGCGCTTATTTGGTATTTTTCATCTTCTGGTATTTGAACAATGATAAAAAGCCGACCATAAACATACCACACATTTCCCATCGACACACACATGCATGTGATCGTCTGCGGGCGCCAGTGATGTTTCAGTGCAACGTGTGCCGTCCGCTACTTTGGGCGCCATTTTCACGGTGTACCTGAAGCGCATCGTTTCTTGCTAAATGTTTTGTTCGTTGCTTCAGTTTATGTGAGCAGTAAGAAACGTAAAGCAGAGTACGCGAAGCTGCAATTTTTTGGCTAATTGGGGCCCGTACCTCCAGCACCGCGCATCCAGGCGTATTCCGCGACTTTCCAGGCCCTAGGCCCAGTTCTTCAGGCCCGGCCGATTCAAGCTTCGCATATTTGACCCAGGCTTAGGCTTAGGCTCCAGCCGGGCCTCAATCGGCCGGACCTGAATGGCCGGGCCTCAACCTGTGCCCCGGTACAGAACCGTCGCGCAATAATCCAGGCGCCTTGTCCTACTCATGGATCCACACAAAACACCGCAGGCACTCGGTCTTGCCAACAGATGCAGTGGATGCATGCAGAGCGCTGAACCGGTCATAGAGGCTCAGACTTGTGTACATACCAACAGGCTTCAACCAGCTCAAAATGTATACTTGATACAACGGTCGGATCCGTATACCTGTACTTTTTCGACTTGCACAGCAGCGCGCACGGAGATTGTGTGCTGTAAACGGCCGTCCACCTATCGTAATACAGGCCTCGATAGGGCCGAGCATTGTAGAAGGCACATTGTAACTGGCGAAAATCGGACGAACCACTCGGGCAGGCCTGAAAATTTGCGGAGAACCTGAAAATTCAGGCATTCTGTTGAAAAAGACTGTTTGCAAAATCAGGCTCACTTCAGTGTTGCAGAGTTCATATTTGACACTTTTACCCACACAACTGTGACCCAGGCACGTGCGCAGCTGATGCCGGACACCCATGTCGCACTGAAAAACGGACAGAGATTTCGTGGGCAAGGTTTGATTGTCTTTTCGCGTCTTGCACTTGTCCTATGCACTGACGATGACCTGAGGCACCCATGGTCTGGGTTTGTAGTACTGTGGTCAAATCAAGGTGTCAAATCTTTTTGTCAAATCACATGCATTATTTCTCGCGCTCATTTGGCGCTCATGTATTATTGCTTGATTTGACGAAAAAATTTGACGCCTTGATTTGACGACAGTACTATTATTAGCACATGATCTGTAGAAAGCAAGTGACAATTGGAAACCAAACAACGCATTGTAGTGCGCCAGTACAAATTCAATTCAAACAACGACCTGCCACGCCCAGTTCGAGACAGGCATCCAGACCAACATGAAAAGGTTGACCAGTTCCAGACAGTGACTAACCGTTTTCGAGCAGGCACTCCACTGTGACCATGCCGACCAGCTTTCGAATATCCGTTTGTTGACGGCTTCCTGTTGCAATTTGGAAATGTTGCGAAGTTCATTCACCAATTCGTCGACGTACGGTGGTGGGTGCTTCTTTGGAACCGTGCTCTGCAGAGTATGAAAATTGTTTCTTTTGGGATTTGGTACAAGGATAAGTCGAAGGGTTACACACACACTAGGTATAGTCTTTCATTTTATTCTCGGTCCAAACAAAGTATACAGCAAATGTTTCATCGCAACAGCAGCCATCAAGTCACACGCATGTTTCGAGCCACGTTGTCGACCTGTTGGTTATCATCCACGACGATGACTGCTGTTTTCAAGGCGTTGAAACATTTTCTGCATATCGCTGCTGGACTGTTATAAAACGGAAATACTATATATGTGCCCTAAGTTTAGCGCAAGGATGTCCCGCAACACGATTTAGTTACTGTGTCACAGGTTCGTAGAGAAGCGGTTTTATATTTTTGAGTGTTTGGCTAAGCTTGGACATGCTATGATCCAATGAGTGTGTCTCAAAATTTCTTTGTTCCCTGCTGGTCTTTTATGATTACATTTAACAGTTTTTGGCTGGCTGCGTTTGCTGTGTCATTGCTGATTTAGCTTTTCAATCAAATGTTTCACACACTCCTGTATGATAAACAGCCACTAGATAGACCTACCGTAACGGCTGTATCCTCCTGCTGCCCGGCCCAACCCATAGCACCTGCAGCAATCAGCACAAGCAGCGTTCGGCTAATCTCCATGATTGAATGTTTATAATAATATTGTATTATTTTGAAATTGTTATTCTGATTTCCGCTCAATAACAATAAACATGCTGTCAGCTTGTGTTGCCACCCTTGTCACGTCCGTTTTCGCTGGTCGTAATACGGTTGAGTGGAACTTTGATGCATCCTGATATTCTCTGCCTCTCATGTGCCTTACCTGAAATAAATATACTTGCTGGCATATTTTGGTGTGGATTTGTGGCCCAGGGGACGTTAGAAACGATAAAGTCGCTGAAAAACAATAAAAAGCGCTCAGCTCTTGAAATTAAACCTGCCAAAAGCCGGGGCACATGAATCAATTTTAAAAATCCGATTTAGCACCGACGGGTGCCTGAGCAACGACATCATTGAACATCTCACACAACTGATTTGTTTCAGTGAAAATGCGCACGTGACACAAGACAAGACCATAAATTCGCTGGTGCTGAAGACGAACAATTTCGAAGAGTGAAACTACAATACACGAACGACACTCAGCTGTGACGAATGCGCGGACGAAAAAAGAGAGAACACAAATTTTGTCCATGAAATGGCCCATCTGCACTTCGGTTCATGTGCACAAGTCAAAACCCTGTGTTGCGTGTGTGTGTACCGAGTATACAGTACCTCTAACCGAAAGATGCATGTAACCTCGTAAACAAGCAAGTCATGCGCTACCAAAAAAAAGTACTCACTTGTGTAAGTAACCATGCCAGATCTGTCTGACAAGAAGAGTGTTCTTACTAAGGCTCCGACCTGGGTTTCATTGGGTTAAAATGTGTGCGTGAACAATTCGCGATGCAACAGCGGTGCACCAAGCGGCACCTGAAGGTTCAAAAAAAGTTCGGAACTTTCGAAAGGACACGCCTGAAACACATTCTGCGTGGACAGTAATTATAGTTCGTGTCCGTAGCTCAGCTCTGGGATCCAGATTAAATCATGCTTGGGCCTCTCATGGGTTTTTTTTAAGTGATTGAAATTATAGTATCATTGCAACACCGGTACCCGGGCCTTTTTAGCGCATACCGACACAAACCAATCCATTGTGGTGCCAAAAAGGCCACAAAGGCGATATGTGTACTGCTTGACGCATCGGGCCGTAAAATTTGATTGTGACGAGCGAAGCAGTCTCGTCTTCTAATGTATGTACTATGTCTGTGGAGGAGTCGATTGGCCCGCCAACCCAAAAGCAAGTTGCGGCTGGGCGCAAAAGTTGGAGCACTTTTCTGCATGGGAACTGCTGGATGGCTCAATCGTTCATATCATAAGAATGCCATCCTTCATCTGACACTATGTACTTACCTACATACATAGATAGAACCATTGTGGTACATTTTACATGCATTACTTTCACAAGAGCAGCAGGCAGTTTTTTCTGAACACAAAGGACTAAAGGTGGAGTTATACTTGTCCATTTTGGGCTTGTAGACAATGAGGACAAATTTTTGTTTGAATCATATTTTGTGATAGAGTTGGGGCACTAATTTCGACCAGCGTAAAAGTTGTTCCCCTGCAGCAAATGAACAACTTTTACGCTGGACGAAATTTGTGCTATAACTCTATCACAAAATATGATTATAACAAAAATTTGTCCTCATTGTCTACAAAGCCAAAATGGACAAGTATAACTCCATCTTAAGACAACGGTGTCTTTTTGTGCCCCACCACCCAACCATCCATCAAAACATGCGTCAGATTTTGAGAAATATATTATTTTGATTTTATGTAGGTGGATAAAAGCTCAACGAGGCGACTATAAACATTAAAAAAAACAATAATGAAAATCTTCGATAACAAGGAAAATTTCAGACGATTGTGCACATTGAGCATAACACGTAGGGAGGCCGGGTAATGCATAGCACGTCGGGGATCGTAACTTTTCTCAATGAAGAGAAACGCAAATCTATCTGTTGACAACAAAACATGCTAGACTGTAACGAAACGATCATTGTGTAATTGAGTGGAACGTCTGGACTATTTCGGATCAGCTGTGTTACCATACGCAAAAAATTGAGATTCTATCTGCACATCGTCTCACTGTGAACCCATCTGATAGTTGCCGGGCTGACGTTGGATACCTCCGGTTTATTCTGCATTTTTGTGGTGATATGGTTGGTGTACCCAACATTTTCGGTCATATATAATCGTGTTGTGGTGACCAAAGAACGGTTTGATCTTCGAAGTGAGCCACGAGCGAATTTTGCATGCGCACAAACGTCCATCCGAAACCGAACGATTTGGGCCAGACAGTTTTATTTGGTATTTTGTGATGGTTTGAGCTGATGCGATATATTCTTGTTCCTTGTTTGACAATAAAGACAGATGAAAACACTTCGAAAGCGCCCCAAACAACATAAAGCAAGGAAAAATATGATTACAACTCTGGTCAGTTCGCAACAATACATAAGCAACAAGTGAGTGAAGTACTGTATGCAGGGTTGGATTAAAAAAAAAGAAAAAATTTTTTTGTAAAAAAAAAAATTTTTTTTTAAAAAAAAAAGTTGGCCACTTTTTTTATTTTAAAATTTTAAAAAGTAAGTCCACTTTTTTTTATTATTTTCCCCTTTTTTTCGTTATTTTCTCACTTTTTTAAGGTAAAAATGTATGTTTTCATGCGTTTTATTGCTCATCATTCTCAAAAAATCGCCTGCGGCGCTTATATTTCAGTTTAAAATGGCGTTGTAATGGACTCATACAGTTCCCAGACATCCCAACAATCGCTGCACGTATAATATAGGACACCCCATACCGTATACTGTGCAGTTATTGAGCATGAGCTATCGACGTAAGCTATCGACAGACTCCACTTTGATCGCCTATTTGCAGTTGTGTGGATTTGACATTTGTTGCTTTTGTCACACAACATGAGTGTGGTGTAACTCTTTATCTCTCTTCAAATTTATCCCCAAATTCACAAACAGAAGGTTGGTCTTCCCTTTGTCATATATGCCCACAGAGTTACCTTCGGGCGGGTTCTCAAATTATGACCAAATGGGCTAGATCGCAGGTGATCGACATAAACATGCAAGTCAGTGGAGAAGTTCTCTTTAGTGTCCCTCAAAACATACCTAAGTAACATGATTTCAGAAATTTCATTTTTCTAGAAACCAATTTTTTTGGGGGTCCGGAATAAAAAAAAGTGATTTTTAAAAAAAAAATTTTAAAAAGTTTTTTTTTTAAAAAAAAAAGTTCGATAATAAAAAAATTTTTTAATCCAACCCTGACTGTATGTAAACCGACTAACAGACATACTAAGAACAGAGCATTGAACTACACCCAGCGAAAGCATGAAACAAAACGGCTATCAAATGTTATGGATCGCCATCGGTGTGGTTTGGGCATGGAAATGTGCTTCATTTCAGTATGGCAATTGGCAGTTTTTCTTGTAGATTCGCTTTAATTATTGGGTACCTTCAATCAAATTCCCAAGATTTCAAGCTTCTTGGACATCGTGTACCCGATAAACAAGCACTCTAAGTTGATGATACCCAGACTGGGGTCGGTTGGCGCTATCACACTTTTATGGGTGCCAAAAAAACAGAGAATTGAAGTCACTCTCGAATCGAGAGATAGTGGCAGATGCGCAGCCAGTTATGCACTTTTGGCAACGAAAAACACGCACGCACGCACACACCAAAAAGGGGTAACACTTGTGCATTTGTGATCTATGGCTCCGAACAATGGACTAACGTGTTGCCTGATTTTTCAAGTTGCCATCATATGTACCTACATAGTTGAAGAAAGACACCGACTTCAGTCGTCAGCTAAAATAAACTGCGTCCAAATTTAGTCTTCCAAAAAAGTGACCGGGTGCAAAAGTGTCGGAAAGTTGGACGGTGCGCGTGCGTGCTGCCAAGGCGTTTCGAGTCTAAGCGCTGTTTGACGCCCTCGTGGGAATTATTTGTACTGGCCAAACGGCCCCAAAAGTCGCCAAAAAAGCAAAACTCATGCGCGTCAGCGACCTTCTTCGGGTACCATGCCTTTCTTGTGTGCTTTTTACCAGACAAAAAGCGACAGTACCCAAGGTCAATGGATTGTCGCATGCGCTAAGGCGCGCGCGCGTTGGTGTGATCAGAATAACAGACGCATCAGAAAGTGTGCCCAAGTGCTCACAATGGTGTTTTTGGCAATGACGCACATTGAACTGCGACAAAATTCAGTTAATGCTTCCCAAATCCAGCTGTTTAATTTGCTAAATTGGAAAACTTATTGAGCAAACAACCTGTTTTTGTCCCACATTTCCACTGCCGCCTCCCGATTAGGTCATCCAACAGGCTTAGCCGCGAAAAACAACCGTTTTACTTTGATTTATACTGTCAGACCGGCCAAACGGCTGTGTGGCATACGCTGTGGGCCACTGTGAGCATGGAGAAAACTTCGAGAGGCCTTTATCATGAACGTTGACTTGAAATGTGAACTTGAGCCTATGTGAAGTGCGCTTTTGGGGTATGATCATACGGCTCCTGTTGAGGAAGAATCAACGTTGGTTTCGGTTATGCGCTCTGAAACATATGCAGCTTAGTGAGTGCACTGTTGCGAGTCAACTTGAGGTCAAGAGTGTCTCGTTTATGCAGGTTCGCAAGTGTGGCTATTATTTATGGCCAGCTAAGCGTTATCGGATGTACATGTAGGTATGTGTATATTATGAAAACTGTTTGTTTCGAAAATATGACCAAAGTATTGAAATCAAAGCATATTCTGCACCGCACAAATACATATGTGCACAACGTTTGCGGCAGTCATTGTTAAGGATGATGAGTTTTGGTCGAAATCCTACCCACCCCAAAAAGTAAACCCGAAAACCGCACTCCACCGCAACAGGCTCAAAGGTAAGAATAGTGCAGGATATTGAAACATGGTGTACACGTACAATGTACTTGGGTTAAGTGAGTATATCGAATCATTGTAAGGACGAAGATATTCTACAGGCCCCAGGAATCCGAGGGACTGCCCCAACACCGCTAATTTACTCTCTTCTGGTCGGGTGCCGTCTTTAGCACTTTGTTCAGCCCGGGGTGATGCAATGCAGGTAAACTCCCCTGGGCGCACACGATGTTGGTTGCTAATTTTACGCTTTGGCTGGTTTTGTTTGGTCTTCAGATGGCACCAAAAGCCCATTGTTGCAAATTAGCGTGTGTGTAATTGGCAGTGGTAGGTTTGTGGTTTGGCATCATGATCCTTTGTTTGGGGTCGGGTCAAGCAAAGGTGTCTACTCGGCGCTGGCTATGGGTATCTCTTCATATTGTTAAGTTGCGTGTGACTTGAGTGCTCCCAAGGTGATTGAAGATATAGTAGGTTTCCGTACCTATACATATGTATATTCAACGATCCTGGAGGGCGTAAGACACAGGTATGTATAAACATAATGTATAGGCAAACAACACCAACATGAGCTCGATTTCGCAGCTGGCAGAATAGTGAAACATTCTGACGTGGCTGCTGATTTGGGAAATGTTACACGTTGAAGAATACAAAGTGCAGCATGATGATTTTCTCTTTCTATTCGTTTTGAATACACACCACCTTCGAAATCCGGCTCGTGTTGGCGTAGATTGCCTGTAGGATGGTACATGGGTAGTGGACACAAAAACTACCAAAAAGCACAACGCAGGTTATTCACCTGAATTTTCTCGCAAACAATGCGATTGCCTGGAAACACTGCGAATCTTTGGGCCAGCTGCCTCGCTGTAATACCAAATGAGGCGCAACCGGTGGCCCGACGGAGCCTTATCGTAGCCAGCGGATCTTTGACCTTGCACCCATGAGATGTGTGATTTGGGCATCGAGTGGAATCTACGGTCAGAAAGAAAGTGGGTGAAACTTTGCGTATTTTGTTGGTTTGCAATCATTAAACAAAAACCAGACATGCAATTTGTCCAGATTATGCGTTTCATCATCATTTCAGAAGCACAACAAGGATTCAAAAAGTTGTCACAAATTTAGTCAGATCAGCCCGCCTGTCGGCACCTGAATGAGAAACACGTTCTTTTTTTGTTCACAGCATACCTTCGAATCCCTTCAATGTAACAGAGCGTTGTAGGCCTGTAGGCATACAGCAAGGTTGCTGGATTCCAACTTTGAACTTTTGTCCTTCGAACCGTGCCCCTTCTCCTGTGTTTCATTTGTGAAAATCTCCATCATCAACCCATTCAAACATTCAAGTTGTCAGATGGCTAATCAGACCAGAAAACGAGCCAGGCCATCGGTCTAAACGTAGCCCTTCGCCACACAACGCTTTGCTCAACAATATGAACCTTGGTTCATGCAAGTCCAGGCCCAAACAATGAAAGCAACGAAGCAGGTGAGCCCTGCATAAGCGAATCGTTGACTTTTGCAGTCATTGCACTTCTCGAGATTAAAGCCAGGATAACAGCGGAAGAAAATAAAAGTTTTTTTGCTGCTGCTTTTTCATTGACATCAAACAGAAACCCATGACCTTTCAGAGGAAGTGAGAGCAGGGATATACATATATTGTACATACATATGTACAGTATACATACAGTACCAGCTGCAACTCTGGGTGAATTCTGCACGTACGCAGACAGCACGCGTACTTACGCGTGCACGCCTGTGACGCCTTTGGACAGAATGCACACACAAAAGTATAGGAGGCCGAGTACACCGCGTGCACTGCGTACACAGTGTTGAAGCGGTCAAAGGCGTGCCTGCGGTGTACGCGTACGTACGCAGGCGTACGCGTGCACTGCGCGTGCACCGCTGGGTGGCTTGTTTTTGCGCAACTGCATATTATTGGTTTATTTTGCTCTCTCACAATTATCAGTGATTTGTCTTTGTTCACAACGCCGAAACGAAATAAACCGGCGATTTCTGTGCGAAAAGTCAAGCAACAAGTCCGACAGCTGCAAATCCTGAACCGCGAACATGGTGGTCGTAAAGTTTCACATTTTGTGCGAGAGACCATCCAAGAAATGCGCAACATGGGCTACAGCAACATTGTGAACAAAGACAAATCACTGATAATTATGAGAGAGCAAAATAAACCAATAATATGCAGTTGCGCAAAAACAAGCCACCCAGCGGTGCACGCGCAGTGCACGCGTACGCCTGCGTACGTACGCGTACACCGCAGGCACGCCTTTGACCGCTTCAACACTGTGTACGCAGTGCACGCGGTGTACTCGGCCTCCTATACTTTTGTGTGTGCATTCTGTCCAAAGGCGTCACAGGCGTGCACGCGTACGTACGCGTGCTGTATGCGTACGTGCAGAATTCACCCACAGTTGCAGCTGGTACTGTATGTATACATATATATATATATATGTATGTTGGCGGGGTTCAAGACAAGCGTAAAAATAAGAGATACAACAAGTATGTATGTGGACCGTGTAATCAAAGACAATCACTGCACTCACTCCATTTCACTGCTTCAATTCTTCGAAGTCCAATCTTGGCAATTTTCGGAGTTTCAGCTTGTAATTTACTGTCGTTGTCGTCAAGTTGTATGGTTCGGATGTGGGGCTCTGGAATTCATTCGAAAGTTTTTGAGAGTTTGAAGGACATATTTGCATCGGCAACAAGAAGTGGGCCCATAACTATGTACATAGTACTTATAGACACTCTTTTTCATGTGGACGGTATTGGTAACTATTAATTAATCTCGAATTGAGTAGAGCTAGAAGGCATGGGCCCAACATGTTTTTAAATGGGTCCGAACCGGGACGCCAGTGACCGAAAACCAAGAACCAAAAAGGGACAACGAGCTAGACACCTGCTCATCTTCATCGACATTCGATTCAAAATCGTCCTCCGCCTTTTCCGGTTTCTTTCGCAGCAGAATTGCCAGATTTACGGCCACGACACCAGCGACGCACAACAGCACAAACGGCACACAGTATTTGACAATGTGCTCTATCTCAACCATGATGACCAATTGAACAATGAAATAATTTTGTCGAATGGAAGGAAACTCGAAGGTTATATGCAAAAATGAACACACGGCGTCGATTTTTTTTATTTTAAGGTCGACACCAGGGTTGGATTAAAAAAAATTGTTATTACCGAACTTTTTTTAACTTTTTTGGAATTTAAAAAAAATTTTTAAGATTTACTTTTTTTTATTCCGGACCACAAAAATTTCGGTTCTCAATGTGAAAAATTGTCGAAATATTTTGTAAGTATATTTGATTGTACTTGAGAATATAGGAATAGTTGACACCGACCAGTTGTGTTCACAAACGGGCAGTAGCGAGGTTATATTTTTTACAATGAGCCAGATAACGTGACAATTCGCGTTGGGGATAGCCTGTCCACCATATGTACCTAGGTACATATGTAGATTGTAGTATAAATGTCACGTGTCACGGGAAAGGTAAATGATTGGCGCCTTTTTAAGCAAAGTTACAGGAAAACAGCTGCGTGACCCGCGGTTTTGGAACGATAATTTTAGACTTCAAGCAGGTTTGACTTGCTGGAAGAACTGAATGCGCACATAATGACGGCTGCTTAGGTAGTTTAGTAGAGCCATGGACTGTCTAACGTTGTAACGACATTTAACCGATGCGAAATACAAGCGCCGCAGGCTATTTTTGAGAAACAATAACCAAAAACATGCATAAAAACATGCATTTCGCAACAAAAAAGGGGGAAAAATAAAAAAGTTGAGAAATAATAAAAAAGTGAACTTACTTTTCTAATTTTTAAAAACCGAAAAAGTGGCGAACTTTTTTTTAAAAAAAATGTTTGCTAGAAAAAGTTTTTGCTTTTTTTTAACCCAACCCTGGTCGACAGGCGCTGTTTTATACAGTGGGACTAGTCGTTGTATAGTCGGTTCCATGTGTTTCGGAAATGAAAAAAAGAGAAACGCATGTATTTTTTAAAAATACGCTTTCCACCTCGGTGCGTAAACTCCCTTTTGACTCCCAAAACATTTTGTAGTCCGGTGATAGTGATTATTCCTATAGTTTAGTACTGTTTAGTGGGGTTTTAGGCTAGGTTAGGTTGTATTTCTCGTAAAGCTGCCGTTATTGTTACCTTTTGTGCCTTGTTTACCTTTGTTTAGCGTTATTATTCTCTTTCTGGTGACCCCTGTTTGTGTGTGTCATTATTCTCCTCCGCATTTCTCTTATTTAAACCATTCCAAATCTCGTCACCCGTCTGGTCTTTCCAATGTAAGAGAACGGGTTACGGTAATTCTGTTGAAGTAAGATTCGTGTCCCCGGTTACGTTGTGTTTGTTATCGGAATTCGTGTGTGCCCCGTGTGCGCCTATTGCGCTTCCTGTTGTTTTGGTCATTCCCTTTTTGTTATTATAAAACTATATTGTGAACGAGCGAGTCGGCTGATTGACGAGCGAGTGAACGAACGAACATTGCATTCCCGAAAACACGTACGAAACGAGCATTCCGAACATTGGCATTGATTGATTTGGCTCGGTAGACGAATCCGGTTTCTGCAAGCACTAGTAGATACCTGTTGGGCTCGCAGGATCTCATAAGGACGCGTACAGTTGTAATCGCATTTTATTCGTCGTTTGCCGTTTTGTTACTTTCTACCGTTAACCGTTACTGTTGCCGTTTATTTTGATGTTTCTACGGATGATATGGCCGATTATTAAATTTTACTGATTAGTATGGTGGGAACGTGATCGATGCGTGCGTATACCTCATCCCGAGCGATACCTCATGTTGCGCAGTACCATGGCAACCAGTACACTGCATGAGGGTGTACGGTGTTTCACGTGAGGTCTTTTCCATATGACATGAGGTACTGCGCAGCATGAGGTCTTTTCGCACAGAGGTATTGTCGCAGAATGAGGTGCCGTCCCCGGACCATCAATTCACTTCATCAAGTCACAGCCGCCCTGAATAAGCGCGAGGAATAATACATGGCATTCGGGTAGAGTTGACGACTCTGCAAAGTGAGTTGACTTAGTGATTTAACCACTTGAGCCGACCAAGCCCACAATGCGTTGTTTGTCTCTTTTCAGGTCAGAAATGGAGGGTGTGACAGCTTGGTCGCGTCACATGACTTTTGCACAGCCACGCCACTTTGTGTGGGGTCCCCCGTACTTTTGGTGTTTAACTAAATGTTGGACTCGGTTTTTATTTTCCCTGTTCGAACTAATCACGAACAATTCCGCGTTGAAACACAAGTGCACGCGACCTACCTTTGTGACAAACTGGTTCTGCATCAAAAACACAAACATGACCGGCTGCTGTGTGGTTACAATAGCACGTGGTCGGAAATTTCCAACAACAGTTTTATAATATATGGCTAAAAAGATCGACTCGCAATGTTTAAAAAATATGGGTGCTCGTAAAGCAGGCGTCCCATTAAAAAACAGCCGAAATTCGCATTTTTTTGTTCTAACTTCATTTCTATGAGTTCTGATGTCTATTGGATGCCAGCTTGGAGTGTCTGTTCGTTTTAAGGGTCTGGAATAACTCGTGCACATTGTGTTCTGGAGGGACCGTGAAGTGGGTTAGGGCAAGTAACCGAAGTCCAAATGTGTGACTGCTCAGTGATTTGGTAGTCATTGTTTTCGGAAACGCTTCGAATTCGTGTTTGCTCGCCATGCCAGCCGCGGTCATAACGCTGTGTTCGCTACCACTCTTTGTCCTGGTACCTGGGCAGGTCATCGGTCTTCACGTCACGCCTGCTGCGTCAGCTTGCGCGCCCGCAAATGTGTGCGGCGCACAAGCAATGGTCATGCAGTGCACCCGCAATTTCAATCGACTTGCTCTTTTTGTTGTTTGATTGTCGTATTGTTTGGCTTTCTGCAAAACTAAAACTACGTAAATTATTGCATCCCGCATTCTTGCGCTAAATCTGTGGGTGCACTTTCGGCCCATAATGTCAGACGAGACCAGTGATCATTCTCATTCAGCAATGCCTGTCACACCAACCTTGTCATAAGTGAAAGCATCAATGCACTCATGTACACATGACAATCACCCAGTTTGTCCACAATCCAGCGCCCGCAACGTGCTGGCACACGACGCCAGCAGGGTGTGTCGACATCATCAGAGTTGGTCGCACTCCTCTCCATCACTGAAGAGGCAAGGGGCACCTTTGGGCTGGCCATCTCCGCTGCCTTTTACTGTTCGAGATTCTGGACTCTTATCTTCATTGCTTGTCTGGCTCTGGCCAGGGCTGGATTAAAAATGTTTTTTATTCTCGAACTTCGTGTCTATACCTTTGTATTCCGGACCACAAAAATTTCGCTTGATATAATAATATGAAAATTTGCTGGAATCGAATTCACAAATGTACAAGTAAGTATGTTTGAGAATGTAGGAATAGTTTATGTCGATTTGTGTTTGCAAAAGGGCAGTAGCGAAGTGATAATTTTTGTGATGAGCCAGACAGGGTTGGATTAAAAAATTTTTTTATTATCGAACTTTTTTTTTTTTAAAAAAAAACTTTTTAAAATTTTTTTTTTTTAAATCACTTTTTTTTATTCCGGACCCCCAAAAAATTGGTTTCTAGAAAAATGAAATTTCTGAAATCATGTTACTTAGGTATGTTTTGAGGGACACTAAAGAGAACTTCTCCACTGACTTGCATGTTTATGTCGATCACCTGCGATCTAGCCCATTTGGTCACAACTTTGAGAACCCGCCCGAAGGTAACTCTGTGGGCATACATATATGACAAAAGGAAGACCAACCTTCTGTTTGTGAATTTGGGGATAAATTTGAAGAGAGATAAAGAGCTACACCACACTCATGTTGTGTGGCAAAAGCAACAAATGACAAATCCACACAACTGCAAATAGGCGAGCAACGTGGAGTCTGTCGATAGCTTACGTCGATAGCTCAATAACTGCACAGTATACGGTATGGGTGTCCTATATTATACGTGCAGCGATTGTTGGGATGTCTAGGAACTGTATGAGTCCATTACAACGCCATTTTAAACTGAAATATAAGCGCCGCAGGCGATTTTTTGAGAATGATGAGCAATAAAACGCATGAAAACATACATTTTTACCTTAAAAAAGTGAGAAAATAACGAAAAAAAGGGGAAAAATAATAAAAAAAAGTGGACTTACTTTTTAAAATTTTAAAATAAAAAAAGTGGCCAACTTTTTTTTTTTTTAAAAAAAATTTTTTTTTACAAAAAAATTTTTACTTTTTTTTTTAATCCAACCCTGGTTCCATCGCGGTGACCGCCCGTTGCTGCCGACGTGAGCTTGCGAACCTGACAGCTTGCCTCAATTTAATTTGATCAACATTATTTGTGTGTTTCTTGCATTTGCAGCTCATTTGATAATGGAAACAGACTAACTGAAAAAGTGCCTATATCAGATGATGTTGTTCTCATCGTTAAATACGATTCATCTGTTCCAGCGCTTATCTCTTCGTTTGGCAAGAGCTCGTTAGTTTGATTGAACGTGACGTCATGTTGCTATCTCCTGTCATACCAACCTTTCAGTTTCTACGTGCCGCACGGCATTTTTGTTACCAAAAACTCGGATGTCTGGGTAACCGATCTCGGACTTCATCAAGTATTGAGGTACTCCACGGGCGACGGTTAGCTTCTGCTTGTCTTGTCACGAAATACCAGGCATGAATTCCAAATATGGACCGATATCGTTGTTACAGATGGTAAAATAGTTCAAACACTCGCACTGGGGCAACGGTTTGAATCAGGCAGCGATCACCGACGATTCTGCCAGCCAAGCGCAGTTGTTGTTTTATTCGACGGTCTTCGATGTTTTTTCCGCAAACTGCATTAACAATGTTCAGTAATTACTTCGTTTAAAAAAACAGGCAGCATTCTGGTCGCAGACGGCTATTGTAATGCGCGTTTAATCAAGTTCACAACAACTGGCCAATTCATCGCCGAATTTCGTGAGAAACACACTGCAAAATCTCCAGTGATTTCCTATTATGACATGGTACTTGACACCGATAGTTCAAAAATTTACATGGCTGACAGGTTTGTCTGCAGGGGCGCAATAACAATGGTGTCAGAAATGTTTGGTTTGTTTTGTAAGTCATTAATTAGAAAACGAAAAAGACCTTGGCAATTGTTAAGGTGAGAAGTATTGATATTTTCAGAAACAGTCAGGCAGCACTTCTGTGCTTTGAAAATGGGACGTGTGAGAAACAAGTTAAATTACCAATGGGTCAAGGATTTGTACCGTCTGTAGACATTACGGGTAACGTAATTTCACAATCACGTTTCCCATGTTAGCTACTTTTCTTGTGTGTCCTATTTCAGAAAAGTCAATATTTATGTTGTCACGCATCAGTCAAAAGACATCATCGTTTGAAGTATTCGTGGCAAGCAAGTTGACGAATGAACTGTCACATTCATTCATACCGAAGGGGCAGGTTAAAGGGCTCGGGACATAACCGAAGGGAGGGTAGCAGGACATATTGTTACATACCGTTGGAAAGCATTCCGACAGCCTATGTCACGCACAAATTTTAAGCTCCTTGGAGATTCGCTATCTCTTGGTAGAGGGACTTTTCGTTCCAGAAAAAACTGAAGTTTTGCACAAATTGGAACGACCGGCGCACATGCCCCAAATGAGTTGAAGGTCAAGTAACACGTGGATAGGATTACAACAGCTTCTGAATAGCTTACCATCACAACTTCATTCGCTCAAAGTATTGCTTCACACGGTGAGGGTGCGAAACGTTCCAAAAATCGGGCTTATTTTTCGAGAACACAAGTTTGTCCCTAAATTTTGAGGCCACGCTTAGTGCTGCGGAAATAAGAAAGCAATGGGGAAATAGAGCATCATCGAAAGTACCACAAAATAATGTTTTTAAATTTTTAACCCATGGCTAGCTCCGTGACAGGCTTAAAAATCCATTAAATTGCCGCTAAATTAGGTGGTTACATTCATCGCCAGAATTGTGACACGTAAAGGCCACAGGTTGTATCGGATTCGTAACAAAAAATGAGAGAAACGTCTCGTTTAACAACCTATCAAGGTCCGAAAACCCCAAGGTCTTCAGATCTCTTGGGGCAGCCATACTAACCTGAATATGATATTCAGCTATAAATGCTTATTGTTAACAGCTATTGTAAACGTGACAGTACCAAACAATGTATCTCGGGAGTAGCTTTCGAATGATATATAACAAGCCCCAATAAATTCTTACGCTTAAGGGCAGAGGCTAAAAAAATGCTTTTTTGACGATTCTGGAATGAACCGTCACGTCACCGTGTGCGATTTCGGAATTTTGACCTTTTGTTGTCCATGCTAAGAGATAGTATGGGCATGTCATATATCGTTCGATAGCTACTTTAAAGCTACATCGTTTGATGCTATCAATTCTGGAGTAGTTTTTAACAGTAACGACTTATAGCCAAATGTCTTATTCAGGCTGGCATGGCTGCAGCTATCCGACTTTCTCGTTTCCGATGCAATGCAACACGTGGCTTATTTACATCACATTTCCGTCAATGAATGCAACTATGCAGTTTAGGGGCAATTTTTAGGTCTTTTTCGGCCTGTCACGCCGCTGTCTAAGTGTTTCCAACCTTAAAAACCTTATTTTCTGGTGCTATCGAAAATGCTCTATTTTCTATTGCATTTTCATTTCTGCAACACAAAGGACGGCCTCAAGATTTAGAGACAAACTTGTGTCTTCGAAAAATGTGGCCGATTTTTGGAACATTTCGCACCCTCACCGAGTGAATCAATGCTTAGAGCGACTGAAGTTCTCATGATAAGTTATCCAGAAGCTGTTGTAACCCAGCCATGTGTTACTTGACTTTCAACTCATTTGGGGTTTCTGCACCGGTCGTTTCAAGTTGTGAAAAAATTCACTTTTTTCTGGAACGAAAAGTCGCTCTACCAAGAGGTAGCGAATCTCTAAGGAGCTTAATTTTGTGCGTGACATATGCTGTCACACTGCTTTCCAACGATGTATAACACTGCGCTCTGCTGCATTTCCTTCGGTTGTGTCCCGAGCCCTTTAAGTAACGCGAGACAGGGAAGAATGTGCAGCGTCGCTTTATTGATGCACCAGAAAATGTGAACTCTTTGAAACAACTTTCAGGTAATGCAATCGGCTCACGTGTTGCGCGCAACGAAAGACGGATACGTTTTTGTTGGAGAAGAGACGAGGCCTGGCCGTTTGCACAGATTCAAAGTTGAAACCGAAGAGGTAAATATTGACCGTTGACTTGACCGTCTGTGTCCTTCTACTGTCTATTTTGTCACAAATCACGTATACTTCTATTGCATGTATCAGTACGATGCCGAGACCATTGGCATGTCGAAAGAAAGAAAGGAATTTCACAGATTTTACGAAGACACGGAAAACCTCGCATCTGGAACCCATGGTGAACTGAGTACTGTTGTCGAAATACGTACGTAACACGTTTTCAGTAGAGTTAATGAAATTCGATGAATGAAAATGAAATGAATGAAAGATGAAATGAAAATCACATTATAAATTATAGTCTCTATTCCAGAAGATGATGTTTATTTGGACGACAAGCAGTACACTGACAAAAGGCTGGCATATCTGCCGCTCGGTTCAATGGCTGTTGGGGCAATGCTACTTGTCCCCATTGCAGCCTTATTATGTTCGGCGATCATGGAGTTCCGAGGTCGCGAAATAATCTGTGAGGACATGGTTTAACGTGTCTTAACGTTCTGAATACGTCCTAATTGAGTCACAGCTTTTTAAACAGACAAAAGGCCCTACATTGTACATATTCACAGGGCGACTAGGTCATTGGGGTTCCACAAAGATGCGATCCGCTTCTGGGCAGCCATTAATCAAACAGAACAAGGTCTTGTTGACGAATCGTTTCACTATGCTAAACATTTTTAAGTTTGTTACTAATCATGCTTCCAATATCCCAGGCTGCAATCTACATCTCCGTTCCTGACGGTGACAGTGTATTGGTCGCACAATGACTATATGAGAATCCATCCCCTAATTTTCCTGTATCGACAATGCGGATATTTGGCATTTTTTTCAAATTGAACCAGGTTTTGACAAGAACTTTGCATTCTTATCAGCGAGAAAAATGAGAAACACACGTGTGCAAAAGTTTCACCCTGAATTCTACGCAATCAAAATGGTTCGGGGTTCGGGTTACTGTAGCCACGTATTATACTTTTTATGTGTGAAATCGATACACAACACACGCACGTTGATCACTCCCGCCTCCCTCCCGATAAATAAAGCGGGAAAAGAAAGAGAAAGAACTGCTTGGTTCCATTTGAAAAAAATCGTAAGAAATCCCTCTTGACGATGCAGGAAAAATAGGGGGATGGATTCTCATGGTCATTGTGCGACCAACACCAACGATGAAAATGGGGCAACAGAAGGTGATCAATGAGATCCACTGTTATGTCTTGCTTTTATCTATAAATGAAGATGTTTTGTTGGGCTTAGCTATGGGAAACGTCGGGGATGTTTTCATGTTTGGTTTTTCATGGTTGTTATGGAAATGCCAATGTTGTGAGCGTTAGGCTCGATTAGCGGTCAAGCGATTCAGTGAGGTTCGATGCAAACCGCACTTTTCACTTTTGTTTGTTGACATGGCATGTACGGATAGACGTCGACACAACCGTCGAAATATATGAGCAAAATAAGAAAATATGTCATTGTTCGAACGAAATACGTCAAAAGGTTGCATTCAAATTTATACGTCCTTTTTCAAACTAAAACACAAGTGCACTAGGAGGGTCATTCACGACATGTGTACGTTCCTGGCATCTGCTTCTTTGTAACATGGCTGGCCAAGGATTTGGTTTTAGTCAAATCAAAAACTTATTGAAAATAATCATGTGTAGCTTTATTGAAAATAATTATGCAGCAAGGGGGTCATCACACGCAAATGTGTACCTGACATCTGAATGGTTGCACTTTCGAGGATTATTATATAAAAATTATATGCGTTGAAAACAGATGATAGATTATCAAGATAAATTAACTGAACACATGATCAAATGTTACCGTGATAAAAATAGCTTAACAAAGATGGGTTCTTTCGAAAAAAACTCTGAAGCTGCAACCGATTTCACGTAATAAAAACTAGTTTCGAAATGATGAGATGAAACGTAAGTATTGATGCCCCAAAAGTAATACAAATAACTTTGCATTAATATCTTTGCTGCATTTGTTTGGCGTTTCTTCAGCCTGTTTCATCGTCAACGCCAGAGCGGCACTCGAACGCGTCGAACGTGGCAGTCTGTGTCGCTTCGCTGACGACGAAGTGAACTTCCCATTCGCCGTCATTGCACACCACGTGAATCTCTTCCCCGAAGCGTTCATCGATATACGCCGGCTGCGCAATCAGCTCATCGGCGTTTCCGGCTGTGTCGGCGCAGACGTCGAGAAAGCCGAGGTCAATGGCGAACCCGTCAGCGTAGAACGGGCCAACGAACGGATCGGTGCTTTCGTAACCGTCCGCCGGTGCGCCCGCTTCTATCGTCAATGGCAGGCATGCTCCATCTGCAACTAATCCGATTCCGTTTGCATTTGTTGATAGATATACTACATACAGTGCACATTTATGAGTGAAAACTAGCCAGGTATGCCGCACACTGGAATTTCTTCGCTCCATTCAAATCCATTCGCACCTCGAACGCATGTCAATTCCTTGAGCAACTCAGTGTCACCATCGCGCCACGACACTCTTCAAGCGAAACAAAAAAACGTTCTCATGTTTTGTCGAAGTGTAACACAGGACCACCGCTTTGTTAAGACTGAAACTCACCCAGCGGCACAAGCCAGAGTCACGGTCTGCCACGGCCGGGATGCGTTGCCCTTGTGCACTGGACTCCAAGAGCACGATCTCACTACTTGAATGTCCTCGCCAAAGTCCATGTCACACACTCAAACACATGAGAAATTATTCTTGGTATTTTTTATAAAATGAGACAGAAAATCTTTTTTCCGGTAGCAAACTAACTGGCCGGTGCCGAGACAGGTGGCCCGCCACCGGCATGACCGGGAGGCATTGCAACAGCGCACGTCACGAACACCACGAAACAACACAACATGTTCATCATGATTTTGAATAAGTCTGCTATATGTTAATGAAATTGCGCCAAAACCAATTTAGTTGTGCTCGATAAGTCCACTGAAATGGGACAAAGCAGACTTCTCCAGAAATTGTACGAGCGGGACCTGCAAGACCCGGAGCTAGCTCACTGTATGTGCACGGATCACATCAGCCTTCCATCCCTGAGAAGGGTAGAACATCGGGAGCAGCTTGTTACGGAGTAGTCAGTACTCTTCGCAGCTTGGAAGAGTGCCGGTGGCACTAAGCCCAAAAAAACTTTACGTTTTTACTGCTTTAATCACGAAAAAGCAAGGAGAGTGTTTGCGTTTGAAACTCTGAGCTGAGTAGGTATTTTGACTAAATGTGTAGGGATGTAAAGCTTTGTTTCAGCCACTTTGCAGAGCTGGACTTTAGGAACGAACGTAGTGAAAAGTGATCGAACTGCACAACGGCCGAATCAAGGTCGACGTGGCATGTCCGGTTACGGTAGGGAAATAAAAACATCGTTCATTAGCGAGGCTGTTTGGATTTGGGATAATGGGCTACTGCGAAATCCGGTTGGCTTTTCGGACGACTATTTTGGGCTTGGGATTGAATTTGGAATCAATGGCCACTATTCATTCCACTCGAAGTGCATTGATTCTTTAGTCCGTCCTACCCCAATTTTTTCGGTATTTGTTGTGCGTTCTCAATTTAGATCACTAAACTCAGTGCACGACATATTCACCAAATTTGAGTTTCACAAATTCAAAGGCAATTTCCGCAAAATATAAGCACCAGTTTGATTGCATTTTGCCGCTGCGATTGTCAACTGGTGATTATCCACCGAACGCAAGCAGAAATGGTCATGAAACACGTCGTTACCGCAATATTGATGTGAAAACAACCCACTACATACTGTATGTATGTGGTTAACTTCATTTGGTGCATCGTATTGCACTACGAATGCATATTGTTTGCTGTATAACTTTTTATTTTTATACGTTTTCATTTTTAGATAATAAAGCCACGCAGTGCTATATCTGCGTGAAAGCACTGCAGTGACAAGGGATTGCATTTAGCAGAAAGATCATGGATCGGTTCAGGTGACAATCCAAAGCTTTCTTCATGTATGACAGCAGCAACGTTATTGCACTTATTGCAGGTTCACTTATACGCATTATTGTAGGTTCATACTGTTCAGTCCCGAGATACTGTGATGGAGATACATAGCACAAGGGTGCTAACACTGGAGCAAATATTGATTCAATGTTTGCGTGAATTCATAGAAGGTTTTATTTCAATGATTTTTTGTAGATGATGAAAAAACATGCAAACTCCAACAGAGAAAAAAATACGTATAGTCCGACCACCAGCTCATGAGACGCCTGCTATACGGCTTCACGTGCTTCGAAACACTTCGAAAACAATAGAAAGAGAAATTGGATATATCCACGCCTTGTCGATTTCTCTTTCAATTGTTTTCGAAAACTTTCGAAACACGTGGCGTCTCATGAGCTGATGGCTGGACCATATTTAACACGAACAGATGACATTGAAATCACGATCCATGCACCAATAAAAAATTAAACTGAAATATTAAAGGGCTCGGGACATAACCGAAGGAAGAATAGCAGGACATATTGTTACATACCGTTGGAAAGCTTTCCGACATTATATCACGCACAAATTTTAAGCTCTTTGGAGATTCGCTATCTCTTGGTAGAGGGACTTTTCGTTCCAGAAAAAACTGAATTTTTGCACAAATTGGAACGACCGGTGCAGAAACCCTAAATGCATTGAAGGTCAAGTAACACGTGGATAGGATTACAACAGCTTCGGAATAACTTATCAATACAACTTCAGTTGCTCAAACCATTGCTTCACACGGTGAGGGTGCGAAACGTTCCAAAAATCGGCCTTATTTTTCGATAACACAAGTTTGTCCCTAAATTTTGAGGTCACGCTTAGCGCTACGGAAATAAGAACACAATGGGGAAACAGAGCATCGTCGAAAGTACCAGAAAATAAGGTTTTTAAATTTTTTTAACTCATGGCTAGCTCCGTGACAGGCCTAAAAATCCATTAAATTGCCGCTAAATTAGGTGGTTGTATTCATCGCCAGAATTGCGACACATAAAGGCCACAGATTGTATCGGATTCGAAACAAAAAATTGAGAGAAACGTCTGGTTTAACAACCTATCAAGGTCCGAAGACCCCAAGGTCTACAGATCTATCTGGGTAGCCATACTAATCTGAATATGATATTCAGCTATAAATGCTTATTGTTAACAGCTATTGTAAATGTGGCAGCACCAAACAATATATCTCGGGATTAGCTTTCGAACGATATATAACAAGCCCCAATAAATTCTTACGCTTAAGGGCAGAGGCTAAAAAATTGCTTTTTTGACGATTCTGGAATGAACCGTCACGTCACCATGTGCGATTTCGGAATTTTGACCGTTTCTTGCCCACAGCAAGAGATAGTATGGGCATGTTATATATCGTTCGATAGCTACGTTGAAGCTACATCGTTTGATGCTATCAAATGTGCAATAATCTTTAACAGCAACGACTTATAGCCAAATATCTTATTCAGGCTGGCATGGCTGTAGCAGCCGGACCATGGAGTTTGAAGTTTTGAAACTCGTCTAGATTGTTGGACTGTGCGTTTATCTGACTTTCTCGTTTCCAATGCAATGCAATACGTGGCTTATTTATATCACATTTCCGTCAATGAATGCAACTATGCAGTTTAGGGGCAATTTTTAGGTCTTTTTTGGCCCGTCACGACGCTATCAAAGTGTTTCCAAATTTAAAAACCTTATTTTCTGGTACTTTCGACAATGCTCTGTTTTTCTGTTGTATTTTCATTTCTGCAACACAAAGCACGGCCTCAAAATTTAGGGACAAACCTGTGTCCTCGAAAAATTTGGCCGATTTTTGGAATGTTTCGCACCCTCACCGAGGGAAACAATGGTTTGAGCGACTGAAGTTTTCATGATAAATTATCCAGTAGCTGTTGTAATCCCATCCACGTGTTACTCGACCTTCAACTCATTTGCAGTTTCTGCACCGGTCGTTTAAAGTTGTGAGAAAATTCAATTTTCTCTGGAACGAAAAGTCCCTCTACCAAGAGATAGCGATTCTCTAAGGAGCTGAACATTTGTGCGTGATATGTGCTGCCACAGTGCTTTCCAGCGATGTATAACACTGTGCTCTGCTGCCCTTCCTTCGGTTGTGTCCCGAGCCCTTTAAACTGGGATAGCAGACGCCAGCTCAGATGCGTTTTGTGGCCAAAAAAGTCACAGTAGTGCACAGAATGAAAGAGTTATTATGGAAAAACTTTTTTAAAATATAAGGGTTCGTGACGCATGCTCCCCTGTTGAGCAGTGACAGATAAAATCGTACAATCTGGCGGTTCGGGTGTTCTCAGACGAAGCTTATTCTTTGTTCAAATACAACTCAATCCAGGGCAGGTAATGAATCACTTTGGCGTAATAAACGTCAGTTGGTCCGGTGGGGTCCGATCCACAAAGCTCGTATTTCAATCCAACTATGACAGTTCCTTGCAATTCCCAGCGGCCGTCACGAGTGGGACAAGCGAGTGGTCCACCTGAATCACCCTGAAAACGTACGCTTGTATTTGGTTCATTTTAATGTTTTTTCGTGCTTAACCATCAATTATTTCGGCTAAAAATTGAAATGACCCGCCCAAAAGTCCGACGCACCATACAGGCGCTCTCGTTCTGATCCCCTGGTAGCCCATCCTCAACCATCGGTCCACGCGCACAGGTCAAAATTGGAATCCGTGCATCACTTAACGAAAGCGGATTTTCATTTTGGCAAAGATGGATGTCTCGCACAGTTTGGTGGGCTTCAGTCAAGTTGAAATTTTTGCGTGCTTCTGAAATGATAATTTGACCATTACGGCGACCACCGCAACTGAGCAGGTCTTCGTATTGTTTCTTATGCACTGTAGTATGTAAATACAGGGTGTAAATACAGAAACCCTTTTGTGAGACCAGAGCTCGGCCACAGACACAGCTTTAGAGGCGTGTTTCACCTCGTTCGAAAGCCCAGACGATCTAGTTTTTTATGTTAAAATTTGGTGCGATCAAGTGCTTTGACGAATGAGCTGTGCATGAATTAACGGGCCCGCTGCATTTTATTCTGCTTGCAAAGGCTACACGAAAGAAGCACGCTTGAAACATCGATCCAGAGACTGGGGGCTGGTAACTAGGCGAAGCTGGTAATGTGTTTCGTGTTCATGTTTTGTAGCAGCATGTCTGAATATCAGTCTGCGATAGAACAGCGTGACTTCATCATGAAATCACACATCGATGCAAAATTCTTCATCAAAGAGAGCTCCACAATAACGCTGCTCTGCGCAAAAAATCACCACCAAAAGTGCATTTTGGAAGTGGAGCAAAATGTTTGATGGGGCTGAATGTGTGCAAAATCAATCGAAACTGGTTGGCCGTCAATAACCGACAATTATAATGACGATAATCGACCTCCTGGTCGGTATTTAGAATTAGACCGAAGAATTAGACTTGAACTGCGAAACGTTGTGACGTCACGCAACTTGGACAACTTGCCACAGAAAATGATTTACGTATAGTCCAACCACGAGCTCATGAGACGACTGTTTTTAATGCTTGCTTGGCCAGATTCAGAAATGCTCCGGTTACACGGTTTCGAAAAGCAAAAGAAAGAGATTTGGCGGAGAGTGATGATGACAAGTTCCAGGTGGCAGTGGTTTTTTAAAAAAAAAATTTTTTTTAATAAAAAAAAATTTTTTTTTTTAAAAATTCGTTC
This sequence comes from Rhynchonema sp. JSB1_4, assembly GCA_030248065.1. Lineage (NCBI taxonomy): Eukaryota > Metazoa > Nematoda > Chromadorea > Monhysterida > Xyalidae > Rhynchonema > Rhynchonema sp. JSB1_4. The sequence continues at coordinate 27,734 of JASAMV010005248.1, forward strand.
CAAAAGTTAAAAAAAAATTTTTTTTATTATTTCAAAATTCGAAAATTTCTCTATTTTTTTGCTCTAAAAGTGCTATTTTTTGCATAAAAATTGCTACTGTTAACATCACCCGACCCTACCATGGGTGTATTGGGTGCCATAATCGTTGTTTTGTGGCATCTAGACATAGTGCACACACTCACATGGCCTCTCATATGATTACACATGTACATGTGACTGGGTGGGCATGCATTTATCCATGCAACAGACCCGAAAGCAGTGATTCGGTGTGATATTCACTCTATATTTACACTGTTTGTCACATATTTGCATTGGTCGTGTACCAAGAGGCAATAGTTTCACCCAAATTTACCGTCTTGAGTGTCACAAAGCCACACCAAGGCACCCACACCACGTGGGGGAAGTGTACGGGTGTGTACCTGACTACTGTTGGTACTCATTGACCATTGTTTAGTATTGTTTTCGTGTCGTGAGTGCTTTATATGCACTTACGACCAGGGTTGGGCAAAAAACGTTTTTTTTCAAAAATTCGTTTTTTTTAAAAACGCCCAGATGACCAAAATATGCCCCCAAAAAAATTGGAAAACGCTCATGTTGGGAAGAAAACGTGGTTAAATGAAGTCATTCTATGTGTTCTGAGGCAAAATAAACAGGTTTCAACCCTTTTCTAGCGAGTTGCTAAGATCCCATATCAGACCCGCATCGTGGGACCAACTTTGGCCGGGGTCATCACTGAAAGCCAAACTCCGTATATCGACGTATCTCGACAAAGTAAAAATTGGTCGAAAATTTTTTGAAAAAAATGGGACAAAAAAATTGATTTTCCTTGATAATCAGGGTACTTTCCCTGAAAAATCAGGGAAAATCAAGGAAATTCAGGATTTAAAAAAAACGAAAAACGACCCAGGCGTTTTTTTTTTAAAAAAACGTCGTTTTTTTAAGAAAGAACGCCGTCGTTTTTTTTTGCCCAAGCCTGCTTACGACACGTTATGGAAGAAAAATGCCACTATTTTTTGCTTTAGCGCTCATTTTTTTCGTTTCTGGCAGTTTTTGGCTGGAATAAAAAAAAATTTTTTAATTAAAAAAAATTTTTAAAAAAAAATGGGGTTTGAATAAAAAATTTTTTTTATTAACCACTGCCAGGTGGCTCACCTAAATTTGTTGCGTGCTACGCGAACAGCAACGTTGTTCAACACGCAAATGTTTTGGGAGTCAAAAGGGAATTTACGTACCTAAGTGGAGTGGAGAGCGTTGTTTTTAAAAAAAACACGTGCGTTTCTCTTTCTTTTATTTTCGAAATGTGGTATGGTACGTGGAACCGGAACATTGGATCTGTACAAGTCAACTTAAAAAAAGTCGTCTCATGAGTTCGTGGTTGGACTATACGCCACGCCAATCCATAAGGCCGCATTCACAACGCAGCGCGTTAGCGTGTTGCTGATTAGCGTGCACGCTTTTTCCGCACGCTTTTGCATTCACAATGGAAAATTGAAAAAGCGTGTTAGCGTGCGCGCTTATCAGTGACACGCTAATGCGCTAACGCGCTAACGCGCTAATCAGCAAAACGCGTTTGCATTCACAATGCCCGTTGGTCTGGGTGTTGGCAAATGCCGAATTTTTTTATTTCTTTGTTTTAAAAACGGCAACCAATCGCTTTCAAGATTCATTCAAACTTATTTTGTTTCCAAAAGAACATTTTCCTCAAATGTAAAATCTAGCTAGTAGCGACATGAACAATGCATGCGTGCAATACAGTCTCCTTATCGTGTCATGCATCACAATTACACCACCAAAAAGGATGCACAACACATAAGCAGATGAACAATGTGCTGCGCAACGTTTGCTTGCTGCTAATATCACAGCAGCCGAAACTGTTTGCCTCAATCGATTGATAGCGTAAAAAGATATGCTTCTAAGCATCAAAATGGAGCAAAAATATTCTCAGTGAATGCAGCAGGCTTTATTTCCTATGTTTTCTCATTTTTCGTGGCCTGATAATGTTTTCAAATCAAATTATAAACTTTAGAACACGCGCATCCAGTGCTAACGCGCAAAAAATCAGAACCAGTCCTAATCGTGAAAAGCGCGTTAGGCCGCACTCAGACAAACGCGAAATGCGAAAAGCGAAAAGTTCAGCACAACAGCAACTCCTAAACCACGGGCCTAAACCACAGTGATGCTCAAACAAAATGTTTCAGAGGCTGTTTGGCGTGCGCTGTGGATGATGACTACGCTGAAAAACTTTTCGCTTTTCGCTTTTCGCGTTTGTCTGAGTGCGGCCTTAGCGTGCAAGCTAACGCGCCAACGCGCTAATCAGCTTTGCATTGTGAATGCAAAAGCGCGTTGCGCATCTGCGCGTTAGCGTGCGAGAAAAGTTGCTCGCACGCTAACGCGCTTGCATTGTGAATGCAGCCTAACGACGGCCGATGTCAGGTCTCGCAAAAAGGTTTGACGTACTTTTTGTGTCACTCTGTATATACAGCTTCGTCGTCCAGTACGATCTTATTTCACTTATGTACTGGTGTTTGGATTATTTTCGTCATCTATTCCTTTCCTTTGTGCGTGTGTGCACCAACCTCCCATTTCGATATCCACTCCCCATCCAGTGACCATGCATTCTGCCCCAGTTGGAGCCTCGCGGGTGGGCAGACAGATTGGTTGAATCTTATCATTGAACACAAACGGAGGGTCCACTTCGATCAATGCAATATCGGCCAAAGTATTTTCAGTATAGTTTTCGTGGTGAATCATCACTCCATAATGCACAGGTTTCGGCAGATTTGATTTATTGTGCGCGCCCGGATACACCGCATAGCTTTGTCCATGGTCACTGAAAATAATGTTGTTCTGTTTCCATTTATGGTTAACACTGGAAATTATTAAAAGACAACTTACCCGCAGTGTGCTGCCGTGATCACCAAACGTTCCGATAGAATCGAACCACCGCAGCCCGTCTCAAGGTAAACCTGCCAGGGCCAGGAGTGTGGTGTGGCCTGTCTACCGTCTGAAATGGACAATGTTTCCCAAAATCAATGTATTCAAGACTGACTGGATCGGACTGTATAGGCCTGCAGCAACTTTTTATGTGCTAGTGCGTTACTCCCCGCTCGTACTTTTTATCGCATTTGACAGATTCAAATATGTTTTATCTTGAAGAGGTGATAAAACAGTGAGTCACAAACAAAGTCTTCGAGAGAGAGTCAAAATATTGACTTCATGTCCGCTAATGGTGCGATCAACCATGCTAAAAACTAACTATCCGTTCTCAAAACCAGTTTGTTGGCCAAAGGTCGACTGCCACAACGCCGGTGTGGATGTCCACTGATGATGACAACCACCGTGGTCGCTACCAAGCAAGTGAAGATTGACAACTTCATGTTTAGTTGTTCCAATTTGTAAATATAGGAAATTTTACCAGGGACCGGATGGATTCGTGTCAGAACTGTTGCTACCATGCAAGTGTTTATAAAGGTATCATAGCACAAAGGTGTTCAGCAACACGGTGGGTGTTGGCAACAACAAAACGTGGGCTGGACGACTGGTGGTTGAACAATAAAACATGTTCCAGGTTACTGAAATGAGTTGGAGAGTTTGTTATCGAGTAGGTGTCCAACCTACTACTTTTAAAATGTTCAATAAGCATATACTGAACTATTGCATATATTTTCGCATAGAAAAAATCGCCATGGCATTATTTACGTCACCGCGCTCGTGTCTAGCCGGTCATATAAGCAAGAAGATATCCATGATACGTCATGGTTAGCGATTACGCGAACGCGTATGTATCCAAGTTGTCGTTCGGAACACGACACGTGAACGACACGTGAAGTCAAGGGACATAAGTACACCGGTACTGTGATTGGTCGGTTGGATTCAGTCCGGAAAGCAATATGCGTGCAGGCGAGTTAACCTGCGTAAATAAGCAGTTCGGTTGATGTTCCCTTGCGTGACTGTGTTGCGTGAACGGTTGTTATTACGTGGTTAGCGATCGTTCGAGTGAGGGATTAAGTCTCTCCTTTTTGCGTGTGTCGTATAGTAAATTTGCATACTTTGCGTATAGTAACTTTTCTTGTTCTTATAATCCTTCTATAATCCATACCTTATGTGTGTGATGTATCCTTAGACACTACGTCCCAAAACCTATATAAGCAATCATCACTTTTAGTAGTCAGACTCAAATCTTCCGCCTTCACCACAGTTGACCTACTATTGGAAAACGGTTGTTCGTCTCCAGGCCAATAAATCAACGAAACTTGAAGAATTTCGCACGTTGGTTGAGGTTTGTGAGTTCGTCCTATTGCATGTATTTATAAATCTATGTACCTAACCTAACCTGACTGGGATTTCCAGCTTTTGCAGATTTTCTAGTTCAGGTACCGGAGAAGCTTGAAGAATTTCGCACTCCGGTCCGGGGAAGCTTGAAGAATTTCGCACCCCGGTTATTAATCCAGTCGACAAGCTTGAATATTTTCGCGCGTCGACTTGTCGGTGTGGCTTGATGAAGATCGCAGCACCGATGCATCATTCACATAATTCCAGCGGCGAGTCCATTCGTCGCGAATTCATGCCGGACGTCAATTCCCGGAAGAACAAACAGATGCCGGATGTCAATTCCCGGACGAAACCTGCCGTTGACCGCAGCAGTCCGCCGAAGCAGCAGGATCAGTCAGGCGGATGGAGAGGTCAGTCGGGCGAGGCAGTGAACCTGGTGAAACATCTACCCACCGATCAAAGAGGGATCGGCATCGGTCACAGAGGGGCCGAGTGGATGATGTTGGGGAGGAGAGTGATGTTTCATTTATTGAAAGTAAGGATTTTGGGTTATTGGAACGAACCGACGGTCAGTTGAAGGACCAGGAGTCGGACGGAAAAGTTGGTCAGCGTGAAGACCGCAGCGAAAAAGTCGGTCAGCGCGAAGGCCGCAGTGAGAAAGTCGGTCAGCTCGAAGGCCGCAGTGAAAAAGTCGGTCAGTCAGGAGACCGCAGTTGTGGTCAATTGGACCAGTCAGACGGAAAGTTGTACCGCCCAGATGAGAACGCTGGAC
>JASAMV010005249.1:0-61271 GCA_030248065.1 Rhynchonema sp. JSB1_4
TCGGTCACTGGGACTGGGAAAAGACGGGCAAAGGAAGGGTGAGGGTGAGGCTGACGGGTTCCTTTTAGCCGATCGGTTGGACCGGGACGCAAAGCTTTTGCTTTGCAGCGGACACCATTTAGTCAGAAAAATAAGAGAGGTATTGTTTTTGTGATTGAATCTTATCGTTCTTTGTTCCTTTTTTGTTTTCGCTATATTACGAAATCTTCAAAAAAGAATACATGCTTATGATGTGCAGAAAAACGTTACTCGGTATGATTACTTCCCTTTTCAGAACACAACGCATTAAGTTTGAGCCAGATGTTTACACGAGAATTCGAGCCCGCAAGCTGGCCACACATGAGCTGGTACGGTAAACATGTTTTAGGAATGTTGGATACAGAATTTCTTGCTTCCGACTCGGAAGTTCCGAGCACGTTTTATCAATTTTCCTGACACCATCTCAAAATTTTTGTGAAAACGTGCTGGAAGCCACAGGGTCCTAAAAGTACCGGAAGCAGAACTTTTGCAAAAAAGACAGCAAAACCAAGCCTTTGGCTCCACTCTTCGCAAAAAATTCAAATCTCAAAAGGATCAGTTTACGGTTTTGTCGTTTCTATTCAGTAACACGATGCAACACACGTCCGGCTGTCTGCTTTGTTGACGAACTTGATGCACAAATGTGGCTTGACGGCACAAAATAATCTTTTAATGTGAGTCTCCAATTGATATTGCACTTGTTGTCGGTCTTTCGTTGTTTCCTGCCCTGGCCCGATTTACATCCTGGATTAATGGTGGGTTGTGCGAGCTTTTTATCTGTTAGCCGGATCTATTTAGTGGTCGAAAATGAAGAAAACTTTTTGAAGCATATCGCTCACAAAATAAAACCCGTTTTGATTTTGATCGTGTCAAGAAATCGTAGCAAGTTTTTCTATTTTCCTTTCAGGCACTTGTCCGAGTCAATCCTTGGGCCACTGATGCTGTTTTCAACAAAGCCGACAGTCGAACTTGAACCGAAACGTCAACAAACGAATGTCAACATTATTCGCATTTCTTTGGTCACCCATTTTGCAGCCCTTTGTGATACACCAAACTTATAATGAAGACTGCGGGTTTAAATAAATTAGTATTTCACATCATTTTGGACAGCAAAAATAAATAACCCAAAAAATAAAATATATCATGCCATTTTGATTGTCGTTTCATTTGGCAGAAATCCTGCGCAGTTTTTGGCACCACAATTGCACGGCTTGCTCCCTCTTTGTGCATTGTTCACACTGGCATACGAATATGTGAGTTCCTCGTCGTTTTCGATCTGCCGGTTGGTGAAAAATGCCACTCGTGCGATTGGGAGTGAGTGCCTGGCGATCACAACGCAGCAGTTTGGATCACAACTGTGGTTCAGGAATCTGAAAGAGTTTTTGGATTCTGTTTAATCGACCGTTTTGTTTTTGCAACCGTTTTTCTGGACCCACTGGGCGGTCAGGTTCGTTCTATTGCCACGGCGTCTCTTGCACGCTATTTCACTGCAAGATCGGCCTAACAACGGGTAATTTTTGGCTGAAAATTGGCCTAACACAACCCCTGCTGTGCTTTTTTCTGTCTGGAGGTTCCCGAGATCGAGAGACACCCATTTTTGCCCTGAAAAGCATAGAACTAATGATTGGAGATGCCCTTTGGCATTTCCCTAAGGATTGACTCCAGATTAGATACTCCTCAGGCGGAATCCCCAGCCGCTGTATACTCTGACAATACTTTTGGGAGAAACTTTTCAAACGCGTTGCCTGATCCGTAAAGCCACACCAGGCCCCCCAACCAAGCTAAGTTCGTTACAATTCGCCAAACACCTCGTAGACCTTTTTTTTAGGGGCCTGCAGTCACATGCCCCCTCCAGCTAACCCCCCCAAAAACCACCTTCCAAACAGGCCACGCGTTTTGAAAAGTTTCTCCAAAAGCTATTGTCAGCGTATACATAGTTATCCGAATTCTGCAAAAAACGAGGCCGGCTTGTGGAGATGTGTCAGAATCGCACCAGACTGTCACGGTTGGTCAGGTGAAGACCAAGTTTGCCAGTGGTAAGACAGGCTACGCTCAGTTTCTGCCAACCTGCCAATATTCCCGAGCCTTGTCGGGTCGATGTAAGTGTGCTCTGGCCCATCTTCGTCATTTACACTTTGCTCGCTGACCGTGAATATGTAATTGTGATCGTTTATTGTCTGTTTCGTCCATCGCCTTCGTGCTTCGTCGCCACCGATGATCTCACCAATGTATTCGCACACGAAGCTGCCGATCGGTAGGGACCGAGTGGTGAATACGCCCTTGTCTTTGTTGGGCGACTGAAAATGTCTGTCGTGAATCGCAGAGAAATGTGCTTTTTTGACCGTCAACATTTTAAGTTCGCATGAATGCGCATATATTTCAAAATGTGAGCCTAGCTACCTTATGTGTAATTCTGTGGGTACTTCAGTTTCATTTGCTGACTACGGTACCAGAAAAACTAGTCAAATCAACGAAATTCTGAAGAAACCGTACCGTTTTCACCAGCAATCCATCGGCCGGTCCTTTCTGAATGATTCTGTTTGCACACAAATCATCAACGCACGCACACGCACGTCCGCACTCCACCAGCGGTCGATCTGGTTGACATTTGGGGTCAAAGCTGAGGACGTACGAGCCTGGAACATCACACGATTTTGCACAATGCTGTTTGTAGTAACCCGTTGATTACGAAACTACGACGAATTCGAATCCACCTGCCATGAATTCGGACAGCGACATCAAACTCGGTGATCGAACCGTGTTGTCTCGATCACGTGAACTTTTTGCATCAAGGATATTTCGAAATTTAACGTGCGACGATATTCTTTCTGACCAGACTCAAGATGAACAATTATACATAGGTAAAAACAAATTTTAAAAATCCTTCGGGCCAAATGGCCATGTGACCAAGGCAGATCCGACCACCAAGTTTGACACCGGCAATGGTAATAATCAATAACCATTTTTCATGCCACATGCCAGAGTATCACCCACCTGAGTCTGCAAGGCGATAATTCGGTCCCATCAGTTGACATTCACAACCTGACACGCACGCATCAATGCACGCGCAGCCTTGAAGCACTTGGTTGAACAAGTCAATGTCGCAGCCGGGACCAGGGTATAAATCGGTGATGGGCTGGTGGGACTGCATTGCACCTCGGACAATTTGTGGAGTCACAATCAAAGAAATATTTTTCGGGACATTCTTTCAAATAAAAATAGCATTCATGCGGCAGGACACCGCTACATTCGGCAAAAACATTTGCATGCCACCTACGGTTACTTCTATTTGTTGCTAAAATTTTATTGTCAACAAGAAAACGAATATCGAAAGACCAGACACCTGGACAAGTAACAACAAAGATAGACAGACAACAGAAAAAGGTAGCTGGAAACTAAAAACCAGATTGAAAAAAGTCGTGAAAACTATAAAATTGGCATAAGTTTATGATTTATTTTTATATTTCATTTTGTTCTTGAACTTCTTCGGATTAATGCCGTAGGCTTTCAAACGTTCATCCGATATTTCCGATGCACTAGGTTTGTGCTTGTTATCAGAACCCCGCCCAGATGTTCTGCGTCGTTTCTTGGCGGAAGCATGTTGCTGCTGATCAGGTGGCCTTTCAGATTCAGGCGCAGAGGCATTGTCTTTCTATTTCTGTTCCCAGAGTTTCGTCCCGTTTCAGTCGGGTCACTCTGTTCAACAACAGGTGCAATTTCAACATCCGGATCCGTAGCGACGTCAACATTTTGACTTTTTGTTCTTCCGACGTCTCTTCTTTCACCGCCGATTAGTCATCGTTCGCATCAGCACTGAAACAATACGGACTCAAGTTTAGCTCAGATGGGATCTATTTTCAGGTATGTTCATAACACTTTGTGGTTTTTGTATATTTTAAGATTTAACGCTGGAACCAATTTCGCACAGAATAGAAGTTGTGCCCAGGCAGACAAGAAACAACTTTCGATAGTTGAAATTATTGATGGCAGCAGCAAATCTCCATATCACTTGACCTGCTTAGTAAGAAGTTGACCGAACCGCTCACTGCGTCTAAGCTCGGCCAAAATGCTACAAATGCAATGCGATATATTTCCAAAAACAGAACTCACTCTGCTGCCGGGTGTTCTTTGTCCGACCTGAACAACGTCGGCAAAAGTTTTCGTTTTTTCTCCACATTCGCCGCTTTTCTTTCGTACGAGATTTGGTCGTACTGTTCCTCGCGTTCCGGTCTGAAAATTCTGTCGTTTCAGCGTGTTGTAACTTAGAATAGTATAATGCGATGTGGAGGTTTGGTTTATTGTTGATAATAAACAACACTAGTGGTTACGTGCCACTGAAAAGCGTGCTACGGCTGGCATAAAACTTGTGGCATGCACCACAAAGCCATTCTTTCCTCAGACACATCTAACGTAATAGCTCCACAACCGGGTCGTAGCTAGGTCTGATTTTGGGGGGTGCCTGGGCAAAAAGACACTATTAAAACCATGTATCAGTCAAGCCATATGACCGCGAAAATTGATTTTTTTTCTGCTTCCGGAACCACTAGAAGTCAGTGAAAAATGCTTGTAATCGACGCGCGAAGTGCGTGTTTTTTTTTGACATTTGAAGTGTTCGAGAGTGAAAATCTTGTGATTTAGCGGTCACTTTCCTTGTTGTGACCTTCCGAATGGAGGCACGGTCTCCTAAAGCGGTTAGGCTACTGGATGATGATTCGTCAGGCGGCCCCCAGTGTCCCATGGTAGGGACTTTTACACAGACAAAGGGGTTACTGGTGGTACCTCTCCTGCTCCCAAGGTTCCGATTGTACAATGCGACATTACAATTACAATGATTCTTGCCAACAACCGTCAAGACACACCTGTACTGCGACATTTTCCTAAGCGACGCCCACGCATTCAGCTCCTTGTCGTCAGCGGCGATGATCTGAACAAAAATGAACAATCCATTTTGCCAAATACATTGTGAGAGAACAAAGAAAAATTGTGACTGATGAAAGAAACCAAGCCAATCAGCACCTCTTCAACGCTCAATCCGTAGTCGTTGGCGGGCACCTGACGGTATCTAAATCGACACGGCATCGAACCGATGAAGTCTTCGCAGTCCAACTGGTAGTATTCATCGTAGTACGCTTGGAAACTCTTCTCCTCTGCAGAATAAAAAACAAAATGGTATAAATTGAAAACGTGGAAATTAAAACCTCCACGAACTCGGATTAAATGTGGGCTTCTCGCGTGCCAGGGCCTGTGCGAGTCGTGACTTTCGTTTCTTGCCCTTGTCAGCACCAGCAGATAGAGGTTGTGCTTTCGGCACAGAACGTTGCTCAGCTCCTCCTCCACTCGTCGAGCATTGTGGCCGGTCTTCCTCCCCCTGCTTGTAATTCCATTGATCATAATCAGGCACATCATCATCATCGGATATATCGGAGAACACGGGCTTCGCAGCTTCTTCTCCCTCTGCCATGTAGTAGGAGTCGGTGAATAACGCCTGCAACGTGCAATACAGCACACAATGTACCATACAATAATTACTATTGAACGCTATTTTGGTCCCCAATCTGTCGGTAATTTCATCATTTTTCCCACTTTGAACACGGTTTAAATAGACCGACCCAAATCATGTCGCTGTATTCGCAGCGTAATATTCAAGCAGCTGCGTTCGTGTACCATGACCAACCATGCACAAGCCACACATTGCCCAAGTTGCCCCAACAACAATGATACAACTTCCAGCTGGCTGACCTCAGTTTACGCGTCCTTACGAGACAGCAGCGCTGTTACGCACGCACGTTTTAGGACAAAAGAACATTTGCACTAGCTGTAGAGCGTAAAATAACTATTGCGCAACCACCCCTGTGGCGCTTTGAGTAACCCAATCAACAAATCCTTACAAGTGGTAAGCCAGTAAAAGTAGAAGCACTCTGCACTTCACTCAAAATTAACCAAAAAAGTTGTACCTGCATCCTGCGTCGTTTTCGGATCAAAGTCCTTGTCCAGCATCTGGATCAAATTTCAGCGATTATCACCGGTATTCGTTTCATCGTCGATTTTTCTTCATTTCCTGTCGCTTGAGTGACTTAGTCTTTATTCGTCTTGACGTCGTTTTTATCCTTAGGATGGATGAATTAGCCATAGCAATTTGTATCTCAGTTGAGGATTCCATCCAAACTTCCCGTTTCCACCTTTGCTTTCCTTTTTTCTCGTCTCCCTTTGTTGTTTCTTTCTATCCCGTTCCTGGCGGCGATCGTTCGCGGATATTGTTTGATCTGAAGATAATAGGAAAGGATTTAAAATTCATAAACAAAACATTTTTACACAAAAACCACTACAAAATCCTGGTAGGTTCTTCAATCGAAAGTTATATTTTTTCAAATTGCTTGTCTTCGAGCTGCCCGTCGCTTCCAGATCCGTTCGTCGGCACAATCTCGTCGTCGGCAGCCTTTCAAAACAGGAGGTCAAGGTCGGCAATAAAACAAATGTTTTCGATTAATCACAATTTCAGCCGGCTAACTCATTCGACTATCGTCGTGCGTCTCATAACGTCGATCGAGAATAAATCACGCAGACGCTCGCCTTCTTCCCTCGTCGTCCAATCCGCAATGTCCTGATCAAGCAAACTATGATTTAATGGGCATAGCTGCTTTCCATTTACTTTTTGTTATTTTTGAACGTCGGAATAACATAAAATTTTGCATTAATACCAACCAATGATTTCAGCTCCCCAGCAGCCTCTTTCTTATACGACCTAGCCCTATGTCCTCATCTTCACGTTTCTAAAAGATGCTTTCTGAATTTTTATTGTTCTTAAAACAAATTGATGTTTTAAAATCTCGTTTGTTCTTCATACCATTTATGTCAAAACATGTTGTTAAAACTACGATCACCTTTTCCCAGTCTTCACGTTCCACGATTTTCGGGCTGGTCGTCGAGGGTCCCCGCCATTTTGAACTGAAGTTACTTTTGTTTTTTGACAGGTTCTGACATCCAGTATTCCAGGTCATTCCCTAAAATACAACGTCCGGCGAGTGTCGCAAATAAGTATCTGACCTTTCTTTCAACTTTCGTTCCTCGTCCCATGAGCCGCGCGATCTTTGACAACACGTCGTCTTCATCTCCACTGCCATCGCTATTGCAGCTTACTGAAGAAAATAAAACTGATATGCTTCCGGTACCAATTCAATAATCAACTGCATCACCGCGATCTGTGACAATTGATTTTGTGGGAAAACCGCAGTTTGTAATCTTAAAGACATTATTTTTGAAACATCACCGCACGCACCCTTGACGTTCGGTACTAGTTTCGTTCGTATCCTTAGATCATTGTCTTTGCGTGCTTGATTTCAGTTTAGTTTTCTCTGTTCTGTTTTTTATGAGATTTTTGTTCAACACGTTGGTCTTTTGACTTACAATTTTGAAATTCCTCTTTCGTAGTATTCTGAGGAGAATGAAATTAATCTAATGTTAGTCCCGAAAAAAAAAAAGGGATATATAAATACATTTTAGGAAGATATTCACTTCTTCGCTTAAGTAGATACGACTGTTCGTCTTCTTGGGATTCATAGATCTTCATAAATTAAAGATGACAGGTGGATGTCGATGATAAAGCCAGAATCTACAAATTTATAAATAATGTTTTAAGCAAGTTATTACTAGTATTCTGTCTCTAATTTTAGTTTCCAGTTTTGATGAATGATTAATGGGCGGTATTGACAATCACTTAAATTTCTTCAGGTCAAGATTGAGGTGATCAGATCATTGACTGTTGTTTATAATTTCAGTCAGTTGCAGTTTCAAATTTTCGAACAATTGAAAAAATACTATTTTTAAATTTTGCTTGAAATAGAATAAAATTAGCGATCTAAAACTTTGAGATCCGGTACTTCATGCTTTGTGGTCATTGGCGTCATGTTCAGGGTTTTTTTCAAAGGTAAAATTTTCGATTTGGGAGTAAAATTATATTTCGTAAAGTAAAATTGGTCTAATAGCCATGGCAAGTAATGAAAATATGCCCAAAAAGGGGTAGTGAATATGACTCCCCAATAAACCCCTAAATGCAGTGAATTAATAGGCCCCTTGTATTTAGGTTTTCGGTACATGATAGATAGCGTACATTTTTCAGCTCTTCCTTTTTCCCACTCGTTATAGTTTCGCATAGTCGTTCTTGGTGCTCCCAGCGTATCACGTGATCAGAATCTTAGCGTCATCGTCTCAAACAACAACTACGTTTCCATCTGATCTGCGTGTGTGTGCGGGTGACTTCAGAAACACGAACACCAGAGTGGTGGCTGTGGCTACAAAACAATTCACTTGTTGCAAAAGGGCACACATGTAGTTTGTTTGCAGCAGTGCACCGAAAAACGGGTGTTTGCAGCGTGGAAATGGGGCACATTACGCGAGAAATTTTCGTCGTTTTTGTGGCTTAGATTTTCCCTGACTGTCACTTTTTGCCAATTTTTTCCTTTTTCATTCCCATTTTTCTCCTAAAAACGAAAAATTTCCGCAGCAGCCCCCCTTTCCCCCTACGGACGTCTGCTCCGCAAATTTTCTAAAATAGGCAATTTAGGCCTAAAATAGCATATTTTGGCATAAAATAAGTAATTTTCAGGTCAATGTTGTCAAAAATCGCAAAATACCCTTTTTTTCAGATTTTTTCCACAAAAATGGGTAAATTTTACCTCAAAAAATTACTTTTCTCCAAATTTGGTCCTCCCCCTCCCCGGGTGGTACGTCTATTCTCCATCCGAAAAAAGGGGTAGCGCCTCTTTACCTTCGGACCAGGAACTACACTATTACCACCACCACGCCGCTCACACACGGGTGGATTTCCGAAATCTCGTTTTTTTCCTTTTTCCTCGGAAATGGTACCGAAGAAAAGAAAAAATATACCGTATTCCTAAATAGAGCCCCCAAATAGACCAAATAAGCTAAGGGGTCGTAAACAAGAGCCGTGCAATACAAAATCTAATCTAGCGAAAAAAGAAATTGGTGTAATAATATATAAGAATAGGAAACAATGTTTTAAAAAATACATGGCTGACTCGTGGTAACAAGGTGTCTATAAAGAATTACTTTACGACCAAGGGGGATTCAAGTTGGGGGGGGGGCTGTATTTTGGGGGGCTTATTGTTTATACCCCTTTTAGGGGCTTTTTTGGGGCTTATTGGGGGGGGGCTTATTTTAGGGAATACTATTTTTTTTTTTTTCTTTGGTACCATTTTTTCCAGGAAAAAAAAGGAAAAAAACGAGATTTTACAAATCACCCGTTTTGTGTGTACCGGCGTGGTGGGTGGTAATCATGTAGTCCTGTCCAAGGTAGACAGCGCTACCCCTTTTCGATGGAGAATACGTCCACCGGGGAGGGGGAGGGACCAAATTTGAGAAAAGAATTTTTAGGTCGAAAATTGACCCATTTTTGTGGAAAAAATCTAAAAAAAGGGTATTTTGGCGATTTTTGACAACATTACCTGAAATTACTTATTTTATGCCAAAATATCCTATTTTAGCTAAATTGCCTATTTTAGCAAATTTGCGAGCAGACGTACCGTAGGGGAACAGGGGGGCTCTCGGAAATTTTCGTTTTTAGGAGAAAAATGGGAATGAAAAAAGGAAAAAATTGGCAAAAAGTGACCAGTCAGGGAAAATCTAAGCACAAAAAGACGAACTCCGTTGCCCCATTTCCACCTCACACCCGTTTTTACTAAAACTACAGTGTGCCCTACGGAATTTCAGCCCAGCCTCTTTCACCCGCACGATCGTGAGTGTTGTTTATACGCACTATCATACCTGGGGTCACACCAATAAACTTAAAGTGGCGCAAAAAGGAAGAGCTCAAAAGTAGTTTCTATCATGTACGTAAAACCTAAATCAAGGGGCTCTATTAATTCACTGCCCCATTTAGGGGGCTTTATTCCGGGGAGCCCTATTAATTCACTACCCCTTTGCTGGCATATTTTGTTTCCCAATTACTTCCATCCCTTAAGTATTTAACCCATTTTACTTTGAGATTCATTTTTACTCCCCAAATCGAAAATTTGCTTACCTTTGCTCAATACCCTAACATGTACGCCAACCCCACATAAGTTACCGATTACCTCAATTTTGTGCCCTAATTTTAGTTCTATTTCAAGCAAAATTTAAAAATAGGGTATTGTTTTTCCAATTGCTTCGAAAATTTAGAACTGCAATATAAATATAAACAAAGTCAAATTAGTTCACCTCAATCTTACCTAAGAATTTAAGTGCATTCGTGCTTAATTGTACCCAGTTAATTCTCATCAACTCACCTAAAATAGGAGGCAATCGGATATCCTTAAGTCAATTCAACTTTCTAAAAATTATTTTATGAACAGTTGCTGTCTGTCTAGATCTCTTCCCCGCTTTTTTCTTCGCACATCCACCTTCATCTGTTAATTTCAGTGAAGGATTTATGGTGACAATCCCAACAAACGAACAGCGTCATTCTGAGTCTTCAAGCGAAGAAGTGAGTCCGTACGCGGTTTCTATGTCTCCATAAGAAATGTAGTTGCATGTCAGCTATATTCGTGCAGTGTGTTCGTTTATGTTATTTTCCTCAGGCGAGTCCCTTTATCCTATTTGATTTTAATTTGCGTTTCTCCTCTCAGGATAACGAGCGGCGCATCACAGCTCACTCAGCAAAAGACCCAACGGTGTTTGACCGCAACAAAAAGTTCTTCGATTCAAAACAACAGCAACAGACGAAAACTAAACGTGCAGAATCAAGCACGCCAAAGACAATGTATCTCAAGGATTACGAACGAAAACTAGTCACCGAACGTCAAGGGTGCGTGCGGTGATGTTTCAAAAAATAATGTGCTTTAAGATTACAAACTGCGGTTTTCCCACAAAATCAATTGTTCACAGATCGCGGTGTCATGCCAGTTTTGATTATTGAATTGGTACCGGAAGCATATCAGTTTTATTTTCTTCAGTAAGCTGTCAGATAGCGATGGCAGTGGAGATGAAGACGACGTGTTGTCAAAGATCGCCGCCGGCTCGCATGCGGACGAGGAACGAAAGTTGAAAGAAAGGTCAGATACTTATTTGCGACACTTCGCCGTTCGACGTTGGTATTTTTTAGGGAATGACCTCTGGAATACTGGCATGTTCAGAACCTGTCAAAAAACAAAAGTGACTTCAGCTTCAAAATGGCGGTCGCCACCCTCGACGACCAGCCGGATGACCAATCGTTGTTGCGCGAACGTGTGAAGACTGTGGCTGAAAAGGTTGTGCATTCGTAGTTTTAACAACATGTTTTGACATAAATGGTATGAAGTACAAACGAGTCATTTTAAAACATTCAATTTGCTTTTAAGAACAATAAAAATTCAGAAAGCATCTTTTAGAAACGTGAAGATGACGACTATGTGCAGTGGCTGAAAGGTCGTATGAACGACAAAGAGGCTGCTGGGGAGCTGAAATCATTGGTTGGTATTAATGCAAAATTTTATGTTATTCCGACGTTCAAACAATAACCAAAAAGTAAATGGAAACGCAGCTATGCCCATTAAATCATCAGCTTTGCTTGCCAGGAACCATTGCGTTCATATTGGAACGATCCGACGCTGGAAGAAGGCGAGCGTTTTCTGCGTGATTTTATTCTCGATCGACGTTATGAGACGCACGACGATAGTCAGAATGAGTTAGCCGGCTGAATAATTGTGATTTAATCTGACAAACATTTGTTTTATTGCCGACCTTGACCTTCCTGTTTTGACAAGGCTGCCGACGTACGACGAGATTGTGGCCGACGCAGACCAGGATCTGGAAGCCGACGTGGCTGAGCTCGAACGACAAGCCAATTTTGAACACAAATATAACTTTCGATTCGAAGAACCTGACCAGGATTTTGTGAGTGGTTTTTGTGTAAAAATGTTTTTGTTTTAATTTGCACATTTTAAATCCTTTCCTATTATCTTCAGATCAAACAATATCCGCGAACGATCGCCGCCAGCGTGAGACGCGTGGATGAGAAACGCAAACAACAAAGGGAGACGCAGAAAGAAAGGAAAGCAAAGGTGGAAATCGTGGATATACTTTAGTTTGGATGGAATCCTTCAACTGAGCATACAAATTGCTATCGGGCTAATTCATCCATCCTACAGGATAAACAACGACGTCAAGACGATATCAAACGGCTCAAGTCACTCAAGCGACAGGAAATGCAAGAGAAAATCGATCGACTGAAACGAATTACCGGTGATCAATCGCTGAAATTTGATCCAGATGACTTGGACAAGGACTTTGATCCGACCGAATACGACGCTAGGATGCAGGTACGAACTTTTTTGGTTAATTTTGAGTGAAGTGCAGTAGTGTCTTGCTACTTTTAACTGGCTTTACCATCTTGTGAAGCGTATTGTTTGTTGCATTGGGTTTAATTCTCGAAAGCGCCACCAGGGGTGGTTGCGCAATTGTGTATTTTACGCTCTACAGCTTAGTGCGTAAATGTTCTTTTGTTCCTAAAACGTGCGTGCGTTGAACAGCGCTGCTGTTCTCGTAAGGACGCGTCAAACTGAGGTCAGCCAGCTGGAAGTTGTCATCATCGTGTGTTTTGGGGCGCAACTTGGGCCATTGTGTGGCTTGTTTGAGCTATGGTTTCTTCATCAGGTCATGGTACACGAACGCAGCTGCTTGAATATTACGCTGCGAATACAGCGACATGATTTGGGTCGGTCTATTTAAACCGTGTTCAAAGTGGGAAAAATGATGAAATTACCGACAGATTGGGGACCAAAATAGCGTTCAATAGTAATTATTGTATGGTACATTGTGTGCTGTATTGCACGTTGCAGGCGTTATTCACCGACTCCTACTACATGGCAGAGGGAGAAGAAGCTGCGAAGCCCGTGTTCTCCGATCTATCCGATGATGATGATGTGCCTGATTATGATCAATGGAATTACAAGCAGGGGGAAGAAGACCGGCCACAATGCTCGACGAGTGGAGGAGGAGCTGAGCAACGTTCTGTGCCGAAAGCACAACCTCCATCTGCTGGTGCTGACAAGGGCAAGAAACGAAAGTCACGACTCGCACAGGCCCTGGCACGCGAGAAGCCCACGTTTAATCCGAGTTCGTGGAGGTTTTAATTTCCACGTTTTCAATTTATACCATTTTGTTTTTTGTTCTGCAGAGGAGAAGAGTTTCCAAGCGTACTACGATGAATACTACCAGTTGGACTGCGAAGACTTCATCGGTTCGATGCCGTGTCGATTTAGATATCGTCAGGTGCCCGCCAACGACTACGGATTGAGCGTTGAAGAGGTGCTGATTGGCTTGGTTTCTTTCATCAGTCACATTTTTTCTTTGTTCTCTCACAATGTATTTGGCAAAATGGATTGTTTATTTTTGTTCAGATCATCGCCGCTGACGACAAGGAGCTGAATGCGTGGGCGTCGCTGAGGAAAATGTCGCAGTACAGGTGTGTCTTGACGGTTGTTGGCAAGAATCATTGTAATTGTAATGTCGCATTGTACAATCGGAACCTTGGGAGCAGGAGAGGTACCACCAGTAACCCCTTTGTCTGTGTAAAAGTCCCTACCATGGGGTTCCACACTGGCGCGGCCCCGCCTGCCCACGAATCATCATCACCAGTAGCCCCTCAACCGCTTTAGGAGTACCGTGCCCCCATTCGGAAGGTCACAACAAAGAAAGAGACCGCTAAATCACAAGATTTTCACTCTCGAACACTTCAAATGTCAAAGAAACCACACACTTGCGCGCGTCGATAGCAAGCATTTTCATTGACTTCTAGTGGTTCCGGGAGCAGAAAAAAATCAAAATTTTCGCGGTCATATGGCTTGACTGATACATGGTTTTAATAGTGTCTTTTTGCCCAGGCACCCCCCAAAATCAGACCTAGCTACGCCCCGACTGTGGAGCTACTGCTTTAGATGTGTCTGAGGAAAGAATGGCTTTGTAGCGCATGCCACATGTTTTATGCCAGCCGTAGCACGCTTTTCAGTGGCACGTAACGAATAGTGTTGTTTATTATCAACAATAAACCAAACCTCCACATCGCATTATACTATTCTAAGTTACTCTTGCAACACGCTGTAAAACGACACAATTTTCAGACCGGAACGCGAGGAACAGTACGACCAAATCTCGTACGAAAGAAAAGCGGCGAATGTGGAGAAAAAACGAAAACTTTTACCGACGTTGTTCAAGACGGACAAAGAACACCCGTCAGCAGAGTGAGTTCTGTTTTTGGAAATATATTGCATTGCATTTGTAGCATTTTGGCCGATATTAGACGCAGTGATCGGTTCGGTCAGTTCTTACCTATGCAGGTCAAGTGATATGGAGATTTGCTGCTGCCATCAATAATTTCAACTATCGTAAAAGTTGTTTCTTGTCTGCCTGGGCACAACTTCTATTCTGTGCGAAATTAGTTCCAGCATTAAATCTTAAAATATACAAAAAGTCACAAAGTGTTATGAACATACCTAAATAGATCCCATCCGACTAAATTTGAGTCCGTATTCTTGTTTCAGTGCTGATGCGAACGATGATGAATCGGCGGTGAAAAAGAAGAGACGTCGGAAGAACAAAAAGTCAAACGTCGACGTCGCTACGGATCCGGATGTTGAAATTGCACCTGTTGTTGAACAGAGTGACCCGACTGAAAACGGGACGAACTCTGGGCAGCAAACAGAGAAAGACAATGCCTCTGCGCCTGAATCTGAAAGGCCACCTCACCAGCAGCAACATGCTTCCGCCAAGAAACGACGCAGAAAATCTGGGCGGGGTTCTGATAACAAGCACAAACCAAGTGCATCGGAAATATCGGATGAACGTTTGAAAGCCTACGGCATTAATCCGAAGAAATTCAAGAACAAAATGAAATATAAAAATAAATCATAAACTTATGCCAATTTTATAGTTTTCACGACGTTTCTCAATCTGGTTTTTAGTTTCCAGCTACCTTTTTCTGTTGTCTGTCTATCTTTGTTGTTACTTGTCCAGGTGTCTGGTCCTTCGATATTCGTTTTCTTGTTGAAAATAAGATTTTAGCAACAAATAGAAGTAACCGTAGGTGGCATGCAAATGTTTTTGCCGAATGTAGCGGTGTTCTGCCGCATGAATGCTATTTTTATTTGAAAGAATGTCCCGAAAAATATTTCTTTGATTGTGACTCCACAAATGTCCGAGGTGCAATGCAGTCCCACCAGCCCATCACCGATTTGTACCCTGGTCCCGGCTGCGACATTGACTTGTTCAACCAAGTGCTTCAAGGCTGCGCGTGCATTGATGCGTGCGTGTCAGGTTGTGAATGTCAACTGATGGGACCGAATTATCGCCTTGCAGACTCAGGTGGGTGTTTTTTTCAATTTGTAAATACTCTGGCATGTGGCATGAAAAATGGTTATTGATTATTACCATTGCCGGTGTCAAACTTGGTGGTCGGATCTGCCTTGGTCACATGGCCATTTGGCCCGAAGGATTTTTAAAATTTGTTTTTACCTATGTATAATTGTTCATCTTGAGTCTGGTCAGAAAGAATATCGTCGCGCGTTAAATTTCGAAATATCCTTGATGGAAAAAGTTCACGTGATCGAGACAACACGGTTCGATCACCGAGTTTGATGTCGCTGTCCGAATTCATGGCGGGTGGATTCGAATTCGTCGTAGTTTCGTAATCAACGGGTTACTACAAACAGCATTGTGCAAAATCGTGTGATGTTCCAGGCTCGTACGTCCTCAGCTTTGACCCCAAATGTCAACCAGATCGACCGCTGGTGGAGTGCGGACGCGCGTGTGCGTGCGTTGATGATTTGTGTGCAAACAGAATCATTCAGAAAGGACCGGCCGATGGATTGCTGGTGAAAACGGTACGGTTTCTTCAGAATTTCGTTGATTTGACTAGTTTTTCTGGTACCGTAGTCAGCAAATGGAACTGAAGTACCCACAGAATTACACATAAGGTAGCTAGGCTCACATTCATGCGAACTTAAAATGTTGACGTTCAAAAAAGCACATTTCTCTGCGATTCGCAACAGACATTTTCAGGCGCCCAACAAAGACAAGGGCGTATTCACCACTCGGTCCCTACCGATCGGCAGCTTCGTGTGCGAATACATTGGTGAGATCATCGGTGGCGATGAAGCACGAAGGCGATGGACGAAACAGACAATAAACGATCACAATTACATATTCACGGTCAGCGAGCAAAGTGTAAATGACGAAGATGGGCCAGAGCACACTTACATCGACCCGACAAGGCTTGGGAATATTGGCAGGTTGGCAGAAACTGTTGGGCGTAGCCTGTCTTACCACCGGCAAACTTGGTCTTCGCCTAACCAACCGTGACAGTCTGGTGCGATTCTGACATCTCCAGAAGCCGGCCTCGTTTTTTGCAGAATTCGGATCACCCTGTACAGCCGCTGGGGATTCCGCCTGGGGGTATCTAATCCTGAGTCAATCCTTAGGGAAATGGTGGAAGGTACGTATCTCGACCCCAAAGGGCATCTCCAATCAGTAGTTCCATGCTTTTCAGGGCAAAAATAGGTGTCTCTCAAATCTCGGGACCTCCAGACAGAAAAAAGCACAACAGGGGTTCTGTTAGGCTGATTTTCGGCAAAAAAGTACCAGTTTTGGCCGATCTACCAGTGAAATAGCATGCAAGAAACGCCGTGGCAAAAGAACGAACCTGACCGCCCAGCGGGTCCCGGTTGCAAAAACAAAACGGTCGATTAAACAGAATCCATGACCAAAAAACTCTTCCAGATTCCTGAACCATAGTTGTGATCCAAACTGCTGCGTTGTGATCGCCAGGCACTCACTCCCAATCGCACGAGTGGCATTTTTCACCAACCGGCAGATCGAAAACGACGAGGAACTCACATATTCGTACGCGAGTGTGAACAATGCACAAAGAGGGAGCAAGCCGTGCAATTGTGGTGCCAAAAACTGCGCAGGATTTCTGCCAAACGAAACGACAACCAAAATGGCATGATATATTTTATTGTTTTTATGCTATTTATTTTTTGCTGTCCAAAATGATGTGAAATACTAATTTATTTACACCCGCATTGTCTTCATTATGAGTTTGGTATATCACAAAAGGCTGCAAAATAGGTGACCAAATAAATGCGAATAATGATGACATTCGTTTGTTGAAGTTTCGGTTCATGTTCGACTGTCGGCTTTGTTAACAACAGCATCAGTGGCCCAAGGATTGACTCGGGACAAATGCCTGAAAGGAAAATAGAAAAACTTGCTACGATTTCTTGACACGATCAAAATCAAAACGGGTTTCATTTTGTGAGCGAAATGCTTCAAAAAGATTTCTGCATTTTCGACCGCTAAATGGATCCGGCTAACAGATAAAAAGCTCGCACAACCCACCATTAATCCAGGATGTAAATCGGGCCAGGGCAGGAAACAACGAAAGACCGACAACAAGTGCAATATCAATTGGAGACTCACATTAAAAGATTATTTTGTGCCGTCAAGCCACATTTGTGCATCAAGTTCGTCAACAAAGCAGACAGCCGGACGTGTGTTGCATCGTGTTACTGAATAGAAACGACAAAACCGTAAACTGATTCTTTTGAGATTTGAACTTTTTGCGAAGAGTGGAGCCAAAGCCTTGGTTTTTGCTGTCTTTTTTGCAAAAGTTCTGCTTCCGGTACTTTTAGGACCCTGTGGCTTCCAGCACGTTTTCACAAAAATTTTGAGATGGTGTCAGGAAAATTGATAAAACGTGCTCGGAAGCAAGAAATTCTGTATCCAACATTCCTAAAACATGTTTACCGTACCAGCTCATGTGTGGCCAGCTTGCGGGCTCGAATTCTCGTGTAAACATCTGGCTCAAACTTAATGCGTTGTGTTCTGAAAAGGGAAGTAATCATACCGAGTAACGTTTTTCTGCACATCATAAGCATGTATTCTTTTTTGAAGATTTCGTAGTATAGCGAAAACAAAAAAGGAACAAAGAACGATAAGATTCAATCACAAAAACAATACCTCTGTTATTTTTCTGACTAAATGGTGTCCGCTGCAAAGCAAAAGCTTTGCGTCCCGGTCCAACCGATCGGCTAAAAGGAACCCGTCAGCCTCACCCTCACCCTTCCTTTGCCCGTCTTTTCCCAGTCCCAGTGACCGAAACCCAAAACTTTTGCTTGGCTCACAACAACAACGCGAAAGGCAAAAAACGAGAATAATCAAAAGCAAACCAACATTTTTATGGAATTTTGCGAGATTTTCTGTGTCAATCACTAACAACGGCTAAATACAGAGATAATACACGTTTTTATGTTTGTGTGCTGCACAACATTCTAGTCCTCTTGCAGCACTGACCTGGTTTTCTTGGCGCAGCGAGCGCACATTTCCATCGAAATACCCGTCGCGTCGACGTGCAAGCAGATGCCACTGAGTGCCTGCTGGTCATGATCTTGATCACCGATCGTCTGGTCGAATTTGCGCTTTTTGGCCGCCGAAATGCCAGCAGATGTCGATTGTTCGTCAGACTGCGAGATGTCCAACTGCAGTTTCATGCCGGCCTGATTGATGACGCCTTTGAGCAACGGCGCCAACTGCGATTGATTGGCGAGCACCGATCGGAGATAGCGAATCTCCTCGGCTTGGTCGCGCACGATGTCGCACATGTCGGACAGTTGATTCTGTGCGTGCTGCTTGGACCGTTCCAGACGCATCACCTGCGCCTCCAATTCAGCGACCATTTGTTTGTTCTTGGCGCGGTACTCTTTGGCGTAGATGGCCATGCGCGAGTTCGAATCTCCTTTCGCCGGATCACCGCCGCCGCTGCGCTTCTTTGGTGGTTGTTGTTGACGGTTGAGAGCGTAGCCGACATAGTCCAGATCGTGCTGGGCCACCGCGCGACGTTTCGGGAACGAACGAATCGTCGTCGTCGTCGGTGCGACTTGCATGACCGATTTGGTGGGTTGCTGCTGTTGGGCGCGTGTCGGCAAGTCGAGCGGATGCGACTCTGCAGAAACGATACGGACTTGTTTCTGAGTCGGTTGTTTTGGGGCGGGAATGGGTTTGAAAGAGAAGTCTGGCTGAATGTCACAATCATTACCAGTGTTGTTGTGCATCCCGGCCTTCGGCATGTCCAGAATGTCGTCAATGTCCGATTCTGGCGTGATCAGCGAATCGCGATTCGGCAATTCGTGATTGTTGTTGGACAACATCGGGTCGCTCGGAATGAACGGATTGAATTGCTTGCCAAAATCCGCCGGTTCGGGCGTCAATAAACCGCCTGTGATTGAGTCTTCGGCAGCGCGCAATTCACGTTGCCAATCTTGCTCAAAATCTTCGTGACTGAAATTGGGCAGAGCCATTTTCTGATTCCTTGCAAACTTTCCTGTCCTCCTAGCTGATGGCTGGTGGGGGCTGGGCTTGCCGGGGGATTGATTTTGATTTTTTTTCTTCAAAACGCAGCAAAATTCCGCAAAGAGCAACGTAGGTCAACGAATGACCAAAACGACGAAAGTGAGGATCTTTTCATTGTGTTTCGAAAATTTTCGTCGAAAAGTGACGAAATCTGACGAGATCACGTGACTTTTAACCAATCAACATGTCGGAAGGAGCATAGAAGCCAATTACAATAGTGAAGTGCACCGTACCTTGCTCCGCCCCTTTTTCGACGAAACGTTTCGAAAGGTTTCGAAACAGAACGAAACGCAAAAAGGCGGTCTCTGTAAATACAGTCATCACACACAAGGCGACAAACACAAAAGGACAAGAGGGACCCAGGTACAGGGTTCCTTTCTCGTGCTCAGCGAATTTTGAAGTTGTTTTTTTAGTGTAAAGTTTCGTTCAGCCAGCAGAGGCATACGATTTTAACATGCGACCTGCTATGATGGCATACTGCTTTGGAACAACACTGAAACCGACCATGGGGATCATGGCATGGAACTGCAGGGCAAAATGATTTTATCATTGCAAGCAGTAATGCACCAAATCAGTCCATGTTATCATTTAGTACAATTGGCAGGTTGCAACGCTTAGTATTAGAGAAGTGTGATAATTGGTCCAGAATTTTTTTTACATTTGATCCTCATGATTGGAAAACAGATGAAACTTGTGTCAGGTTCATGTCAAGCATTATTTTTTGGTGCAGACGCGATTTTCAATGAAGTCAGATGAGTCAGGCAGTTTGGGAATTTTGCTCGATCAAACGTACTACACAGTCATTTCATGAATGCCAGTTGGATTCACCTCTTAATCACCCCCAAAGCATCTGGTCAGAAAGTATGCACGTTTTAATCACTTTCAGGTAGGGATGAAGTTATTTTATTGGAATTGGTTCTGGAGCGCAAGTTGGTGTTGGTAGTCGATTTGTTCGTAGGTTGGGGCCGGTTGATTGTGGGCTAGCGGAATGTAGTCGAGTCTGTAATTTGGTCGTGGTGCTCCCTGGATTCTGACTTTTATTTGCTCATTATGCCTTGTGAAACATCACCAGACAGGTCAGCTATGACACAGTCACTGTACAAGCATTTGGCTGCTGCAAGCAAGTACTGCGCACACCAACATGCACTAAGTGATGTTTCAAGTGCAACTGGTCACCTGGGTGCACTTGCACTGACGATGACCTGGCACACCACTGCGAAAGCAGGTTGAATGTGCAACAAACACATTGTTGCTCAATACAATTCACATTTCACGTTGCAGCACAGATGTTCCATGACGAACTTCACGGATTCTTCGCTTTCTGGCAGAACTCGTTTTGCGGACGCGTCGTGACTGTCGGTCGATGGCTTCAGTTCGTCTGTTGGATTGCTTCTGCTCTGGCTCTGCCCGCCAACCTCACCCTCGCCTTCTGACTCCGACGAACTGCAAGAAATGTGAAAGATGCGTCTGTGATTTGATTGTTTTAGGACGAAATGTTGTTGCAATAAACGGCCTGATAAACATGACCAACTGTTCAGGTGGTGATATTTTCTTCTTCAATTTCTGGTTTTTCTTCTTCCTCACTTTCTGCATGTTGGTGTCGCGACGCCGGTCGTAGCCGTACTCGGACAGGAAGTGCTCCTTGCCGCGGCCCGAAATCGCGTGCGCCGACACCTCCTGGAAACATCAGAGAAATATTGTGCGCCATTTTTGTAGTTTGACCAAATTTCCAAGGCCAAAGTGCCACCACGGCGAACCACAGGATCCATCTTGACATGATGTTTTGGTGATTTCTTTTCGTATGGTGGATTCTCTGGCAACACGTGCTTTGGCGGCACCGGAACGTCCTTCAGAACCTGAAATACCTCTTATGTTTATGCCATACGAAAACAATTGGAGAACCAAAATAAACATGGAATTGTTGAGAACATTACCTTGTCGCCGAACTTTTTATGTCCGCGGTATTTCCACTGTTCGCGGGGCACCGTCCCGTCGTCGGGCGTCGGGCGCATTTCGAGCAAATGCTGACGCTGACAATAATTTGGAATTCATTTTGATTCTTTTACTAAAATGACCGCTTCCGAAAACAGTTTCAGCCACATCTTCAAAACAGCACGCACATGTATTTCGGCCCGTTGCTGTATGCGTCGATCTTCGCTGATGGCCGTTTGCTTGCGTCGACGTCGTTGATAGCTGAATGTTGTCAGATGGCTGATGTTTCACAGATACCATATTGCAAACCAAGCAACCAACCCAATCATAGCTCCACCGACTACAGCCAGTGCGATAACAGCCAATGCACACAACGCCACCACAACAACCACCCACCAGGATGCAGTCGAACCGGATTTCACATCATCTGGGGGCAGGATTCCTGGAAGTGCTGATTGCAGTCCTTCACACCATCGGCACTGCACAGTTGTCTATGCACCAGTCCGTAACTGGTTCAGAGTCATCAAGGTCTCAATCTCGTCTTCCTGCTCCGCTCACGATTTGCCTCAACCCAAGGTATCCTTCTGTGAAGCATCAGCCAGCTGCAAGCCGCGAAAGCACAAATAACCAGTGGCTGACTGGCTTGTCACATTTGGTGGGCTCAGTACCTGACGCGAATTACGTAACATGTACTTGGTTGGCTAGGTCAGACGGGCGGCGCACCAGGTCATCGTCAGTGCTATTCAGCAAATGCCCACGTGACCCATACGTATGTGCCTATACATGTTCTAATCGCAACCCGCCCGATGTCAGTGGCATTACCATCGGGTTTCTCCAATCCAGTGGTTGTGGGATCTTGTGGTGCAATCAATTGACAATACACGGCATCTACCCGTTTGCCCCTCCATTCCCATTGGCCGTCATCACCACACGTGAACGTGGTCGCGTTACTGTAACCCGTCGTCGAGTGCGTCCTGTCCACCAATGGCTGCAATATCAAGCGTGTCCCTGATCAGTCAAGGCAACTTCGTCCTTGACAAATCAGGCTACTTTTGATTTTATACCTGCTTGAACAAGCCTGACGATACCCATTCGAAGCCGTCGTTGCATTCAAGATCGACAGTTTGTTGCGGATAGAATTTGCAGTCGGTCTGTTGTTCGTATGGTTTCACGTTCGGTCGCTTAGACGGCGGGCAATCGCAGGCTGTGTTATTTTATCTATCATGATTTCAGAGAAAAATTATTTTGACCGCGCCAGGCGCGCAAACTCACTGATGAGAGCCTGACACGCGGCCCAATTGGACCACTGGCCACTCGTGCCGCACGTGCTGATCGCGTTGCCGATTAGCTCGAAATCCGGTTTGCATTTTATCGTCGCTGTTTCATCTGCATTAAACTTGAGATGTTTCATACACTAAAAATTTTAGAGCCAAAACATATTTTTAAACCTTGTCCACTCAGGTCCCCATGTTTAGTCTTGATCGGTTCAACGGGTTTGTATGTGATGGATGCCACACCAGATCTGACTGCACTGTTGGCTGGGCGCAAACATCCTAAAAAAAGACGCTGGTCAAAAGCAGTCAATCAGTCAGTTAAGCAATTCAGTTTCGACCTTCGTCCTGTATTCACAGACCGGCGGTGCACCTTGTCATCGTCAGTGAACACCAAAATGACCAAACCTCACCAGTAACACAGTTGGTCGGTTTGGTCCAAGTTCGGTCGTTGTTACATTTGATGTTCTGTTTGGATTGACGTGTCTTATTTACGTAATGCGCCTTGATACATTCGATTTCGACGCTTTTGCCGGCAACAAACTGCATCTTGCTTCCTCCGCCCGAATACTGATGTGTTGAGTGCAGCTGCATGTCGATGAAACACACTGCAAAATGATCGAATGTTTTTCTCTCTGTTGTTCGTCACCAAGAGACGCACGATAAAGAGGCCAGTTCCTGAGAAGACTGTAATACTGCAAACTGTAGTGAAGGGTTGCTACAGCGTTTGGCACTGCCGAACCAAACCTACCCTACCCGAGCCGACCACCCGAATTTCATGTCGATCATACCTTCGCATTCCTTCGCATCATCGCATTCACAATGTTGCTGTCCGCAAATCATTCGTTCCAACGGCAGCACACATCGATCGGCCGCAGTCACACAATCACGCTGCTCCACACTCGCAACCCGACCATCGCCCAGTTGATTGCACGCTGCAGAGTGCACAATGCCTTGTTATCATGCCCATTCATGAATGACCGCGTTGACAATAGTGATCAGCATACCAATTCATAAATCATGGTTGTTATGTGCTTGTCAGGGTTTGCTATCATGCCAGCTCATATGATCATGATGTTACATGCCCGTTCTCAGAAATCAAGATTGTTATCTAATCACGGTTATTGCCAGCGTTCATCATTGTGCTCATTCATGTGCCATAATGTTGTCATCATGCCCATGTTGTTATCATGCTCACTTAATGGGTGCGATGTCAATGATAGTGGAACAAAATAAAATTCAACTTCGTAGCACATGCCTCGTTCATCCATATCGACGCGATAGCACTTTGCGAATGGCTGTTTGTCAGTTTCAGGTTCGAGCACACTGCCGTCGATGCTGGCCCAAAGTTGGCATTTGTGTGGATCAGTGTCCAACACAAGCATCGCGCAGCAGGGGTCCTTGCGGGCATCTAGGGTCCATTCTTGGCACTGCTGTGCACATTTCTCTCTGGTGGTAAAAGCCAAAGTTTTCAGGTGTTTGTAGGTGACGTTCCAGAGTGTTTCATTGCAATTCGTGAAATCTCCGAAACCGACAGATCCGCCTGAAAAGTATATTTTGGCATAAAAACCGTCTTTAGCCACACTGGCGGAAACTTACTTTTAAACACTTCTAATTTAATGTTGTCGTTATTGCCGTGAAAGTCTGGTTGATTCTCGGATGTTGAATTAGTGCCATCATGGTCGGTATTTGTCAATTCTGGAAATGTCAATTGCTCCCTTAATTGACTTTTAGTGCATCCAAATTTATGAACCAATGAGCAAATTCGTTTTTGAAAGTAATCAAAAAATTCTACTATAACCTTTCTGTGCGCTGGTTGCTATAATCAATAGAAGGATTTGGGCAGTGAATTGCTGAAGAATCATGATGAATGACGGTCAGGCCCTTTGAAGTCGGGCAAAATGGTGAAAGGAAAGTTGTGGAAAGGAAAAATCAGTGAATGAGTATAAAATCATTCAATCCCGCCCGCTTTGCATACGCGTATGACTGACAAAACATGCATTTTATTAATCGTTGGGAGGGGACTGTGTGATTGTCAATTGAGTGAAACATTTGTTATGGCAGTGATCTTCGCGGTAGTGGAACCACCTGAATTTGGAAAAGAAGGGTCTCGTTAGGGTGTTTCTGCAGTTGAGTGTAATCCTCCATTCGATTTTGTTTTCTATTTATTTGTTGCCCTTTTTCAATCATAAATGTTTGTGTCATAGCGCGGCTAATTGGCTTTCAACGACCCTCACCTCACCGCTATTGTCTACGAGCGCGAAAAACGCTTGACGCCACCACCATTAATCACCCTCTTGTTCATAAAACGTCATTGAAAAGGGTATTCAAATGTTTATTTACCTTTCTGAATCAAGCACCAGGCTCATCCATCAAAGAGCAAGCGCACCATAAATGCCACTGTGTACCGTGCCTTGCGTGTTTTTTGAATATTGGTAATGCACACAAATGTGAACTGTGCTATTATACTATAGCCGGTGTTTGTTTACACGCACGAAACTAAATTTTGAATTTACTGCCTGTGCGCATCAAATCGTCTCATGCAACACACATGCAGGCAACTGTTCAAATAAAAGCCAAACGACCTGGTCCAGTCCATACCTGTTGGCGGATCAATAAATCAACATGGGACATGAGAATCTTGCCAGACAGACGTGGTGAAATCCACCTGAATTTTTGTCACATGACCACACACAAAACATTTTGACAAATTATGTACACCAGAATTACCGACAGTTACGCGTCGCCGCACCACGCTTCCAACGCTACCGTTTGTTGCACTTCCAGAGCTGACCTATTCGCTTATTCTAAATTTCAACCTTCGTGTAAAAATCAGCTAAACTATGGAGTATTCGGGCAGTTTCCCGACCTTCTACCAAGCATTCTCCAACGGACCGGCGTATCTGACCGGCGGCCCCCCTCCCCTGTCGGGTGCAGTCCAACTGGTCACCCTTGGCTCGCCAACTCTCAAGAACTTCCACGAAACCGCGCCTGAGCATCAAGGGGAACAGCAAGCTGACAGCAGTGAGAATGCATATTTGCGAACTCAAGTGCTCGAGACCCAGCCAATCAGCGATACGGAGAGCAGCGGGGATAATGGTTGGGTGATGTTTCACGAGCGCAGTTGTCCCTAGAGTACATATAGTTTGGCGTTTTTTGATAATAGGAGCATTCGTATTGATGATGATCTGGTGCGAAGCGAGCAACTAAAACTGCTGATGTGATAACTCTAAGTGATGCAATAACTTCGATCTGATGTTTCACATGCAGGTGATCAACAGGACGACGGACCAAAGAAGGACCCCTTTGCACCCGAATGCAGTGTGCCGCTGCCATTTCAAATCGGTGACGAGTATGGGTAAGTTGACGAACAACGCGTGTTCATTATAAAAATGAGGGACACTTGGCTGGATGATGTTTCACCATCCCAATGTATTCTATGCAGCTACTACGGTCCGTCAGCGGTGTTCAAACGCAACGAACGTGAGCGACATCGTGTGCGTTGTGTGAACGAAGGATACGAACGATTGCGGAATTGTCTGCCCGTGTTGTTTCGGTCGGCTAACTTACTTTTAAATTGTAGATTAAAATGTTCTTTACCGAGGCGTAATATTTCTTTTCGTTAATTTAGTGATCGCCGCTTGAGCAAAGTCGACACGCTTCGACTCACCATTCGTTACATCGGTCATTTGCAGATGTTGCTGTCGGACGATTTGCATTGGTTAGGTTTTGTAAATACTTGAAAATTAAAAAACTGCTAAGCATCAACATGATGATTACACAAACCTTGATAAGAAAAGACAGCCCGACCACCTTGCCACAGGCATCTTTGCACGTGCTACGACAATTTCGTGCTGTCGACCGAACTCAAACCAACACGACGTCGTCGACGTTCCAGTGTCACATCAGCAAATGTGAACAGGGAAAAACGAAGGAAGAAGAAAACAGCAAAGGAGCAGGAGGAATAAAGGTGGAGTTATACTTGTCCTGTTTCAATCATAATTTGTGATAGCGTTGGAGCCCTAATTTCGACCAGCGTAAAAGTTGTTCATTTGGTGCAGGGGAACAACTTTTACGCTGGTCGAAATTTGAGATCCGACGTTATCACAAACTATGATTGAAACAAAAATTTGTCCTCATTGTCTACAAGCCCAAAATGGACAAGTATAACTCCAGCTTAAGGGCCCAATTGGGGCCCTAGATTTGGAGATCTGGATTTATTGCATTACATTCCACTCATTTTAAACAAGTTGCAGTATTTGTCCTATGTATTATACGATAATCATTGTTTTGTGATCATCCTGCGTCTGAAATTCGCCTCTTTTATTGAGTGTCATCGAACGGTTATGTTTTCACTTATGTATTTATGTACATGGTACATATTAGGTTAGGATTCATTATATCTCTATCAGTGTGGCACTCTTAAACTTGAGTATTTTCATACAAATAATTTACGAAGTTAACTTAAACACGGCTATGAATTCAGTCGGTTCGTCTGGTCCTGGCTCAAAGGTGCGCCACGTCAGCATTTCAAATCCGCTTTCGCTCAGAATCTTGACAATTTGCTCCTTCGTTAGGTTGAACACTAAAGTAAATAAAAAATACACACTAAAAATATTTCGAAAATAACACGATAATTATGCCATGTTACCGTTCAGGTCCTTACAAGCGCCATCGATAAGCTTGCCCAGTTGCCCCACTCCTCCGCTGTTGTTCAGGGCGTCCACTAAAAATCAAGAAAGGTTTTTCAAAAAATGTAGATGAGTAAGGATTGGACATTCAAAGTTGGCGAAATTTGAGTGCACGAAACATCGGTGCATATAACCTTCATTATTAAACATGTCGCCATAAATGAACAGTCCTCCTGGACGCATAATCTGCTTGATATTGCCCAGCACCCTTTCCATGTCACCTTTATCGTCGACCGCAACCGTCAGTAACACGCCCACGGACGCGACACAATCGAACATGAAACATCATTTTAATTCAATAGTCTTTCTTGTCTGTAAGACCCTATAAGACGTTTCATAAAAACGTGTCCTTTGGTTCAATCGATTGTCACCCCACGGCGCTTTCGCACTGACGATGCCCTGGAGCACCTTTCCGTGAGTGAATGCACATCGAGACGAACACGCCTCACAGCAGGTTCAGTTATGAAAAAATCGAATTTGTTTGCCCTTGTTATCATGTAATGGCAAGTCCGCCGATTTCCCTAAACCACATCTTTCAAGCATGAAGTCATATTCAAACGGACTTGTCCACACCAACTTTCTGTCCTTCGGCAACGCACAATGTGGTTGTCGTACATCACAGTGCACAACATCAACCACTCGGTCGCGGGTGCGTTGACAGACCGATTCGGGTTTGATGCCTGACGCATGGATACGTTTGGTTTGGTGACATCAGATGCGAATTCGAAGCAAAAGTCGAATCATACACTCAATTAGCATGAGAGACACAAAAAGTCACAAGTTTATATCTAGTGCTTAAAAAATAACTTGCACTAGACATATGACGCGAACCTTCCAGTGCGCCAACGAATCTGTAGAAATGTGACCAATCGAATCCAATGCCTTTGCCTCCGTCCAGCCAAGTCTCGAGCACTTCCCTTGCGTTGCGCTGATACTCAGCCATTGTGATGCGCTCAAAGTGACGCGATAAGGCCAACTCGTTGTGCAGTGTGGCACCTGCGGGCATCAAGCACCGTATTCATAATCATTCGTTTTTTCTTTCGTGTTCTCGAGAAGAACACTGAGCTGTTCTTGATCACGTTCAAAGAACCGCGTTTGTAGAGCTGTGTTTGTCTCCACCAGAGCCTCCACTTTCAGAATCACTTTGAAACATTACCAAATGAAGCACTGCTTTATTGCCTGATGTTTCAAATGAATAGTAAAGCAGAAAATAATTTGAGAAATTGAAATGCTGTCTTATGTTAAGTACCTGTTCCCAGATCAATCACCGATTTCCAATTTTTGCTCTCATCAATGTATTCGCGTAATTTCACGCTCAGAAATTCGACGGTCTGTTTGGCAACAGGTGACTTCACTCGACCCTCGTCGTCCGCGCCATAAATGTGCTTCAGATAGCTGGAAAATGCACAATATAATGGTGCAGTTCATGTAAAAATGGCTCATACTACAGTAGTCAAGTCACTTCGTCAATTTCGACGTCAATTCACCCCGTTTCGAATGCCATATCATTTGTCGCGCTCACTATTAGCCTAAAAAGCCTGAAATTATGAAAAACATACCCCAGAACGGACGACATGCACGTGTGACCAGCGAATCGATCTTTATCCCTTGCTCCGTCTGCGTCATGCCTGTGATGCTCATGTGAGTGGCCGTGGCCTCGATGGGACATTTTACGTCAGAAAATGTTTATTTTTGCCAAAAGGCAAGTTTTCAATATTTTATCCAATTCGTATTTCCAAAGAGAGTGCTGTCGCAACCCAAGTGCAAAACTGGTTTTGTCTGTGTGCGCAGGCAGACACTCACCAGCGAAACATTATTATTTTCTGATAAGCAGTCTGCAAATAATGTCGCGGCCAGGCAGACTGAATAAAAAACAGGTATGTACTGTATGTACGTACAGTTAATGGTATACTCAGTGCCTGTACTTCTTCTCATATATTCACCAACTCCTTTATTATCACCACGGCAACGCTTCTGCCGGTCGGTTTAAAAAATAGCATCTGAAACATTTGGGCTTGCAATTGTCCAAAAGAACAACCAAATTTTCTGTCTTTCGATGCTGTCACGCTGTTGCTGGCATTGTTCATGCTGGGCACCTTTCAAATGAATCAGACGAAACATCCCAAATCATAGCCAATACAGCTGGACAATCTGAACGCCACTTGTGAGTCAACATGACGCAGTGTGTGTGTGTAATGCCACGAATTCAGCCAAACTCAAGAATCATAAGCTCAAGTGGAACCCTTGAACTGATTGATGAGGGTACAGTGTCTGAGCGTGCACCTTTCTCATGCATGTGGGCACCTCTGGATTTGTGCACAGTGCGTCCCCCGGGTTTTGGGACCAAGGTGACTGGACACGTCCTTTTTCGTCTCTGGGCTTTATTTTGCGTGTGTGCATTAGACGATCGTAGCGATATTATAAAGCTGCTTACATCATCAGATGAGTTGACACACACTGTGCATCTTCTGAATGCAGGGAGCAATCGATTACCAAGAAACAATAGCTGCGTTGACCTTCTCGCATGTTTGTAGGTTAAATGGACAAAACAGGACGAATGTTGATCATAATATTTCATAGCTTGCATTGGAACTGAATCTGAGAACCCACGTTGAGCCCTTTATGGTGCTATTTGGTTTCAGAACTCACACCACAGCATCCATGTTTATGTTACGAGCTGTGTAGTGACACGGTTGGCCTTTCTTTGAACCCATACCACCATTATTATGCCAGTGTGTTCTTATTTAGGTTTGCAAACGCGTTGATCGCTAATTGAAAAAAATCCCGAAAGAAAATTGAAACTTGAGAACCCAAACCCACAGCCTACACTGTCCAGGTCAGCCCTTTGAGCTCCGGACCGACTTTGATGAAGATACAAGATACTGAATGATGTTATTAAGAGATTAGTGGGGTGTTTCGTGCGTTGTAAATTATATTGTATCCAAATATGTTATTGTTATTGACTGACTCTTGTTCACAAATGTGTGGAAGTGCAACATTCATTATTGTGACATAGATCAGAATTAGAAATTTTGAGCGCCAAATCTGCGCGAACTGTATGACAATGATGCGTTGTTAACATCTGTCTGTCGCCACAACATGTAGATCAAGATTTGAATTAATTTTGTGTTGGAGTTGGACAACCCAGTTATCACACACACACGATTGCAACCAAATAAAGCGTCCAACAATCAACGAAACCCGCATGCGCCAAACTACAATGTGCATTCATAGTTTCAAACGACTGTAAACCGTAGGCGTTACCGTATACCCCAGAGCGTGATTGATGCATTGATTTAGTGCATCAAGGTGTCATTGTGCTGTCACTTGTGATAAACATCTCAAACCACACCTCCTTATGGCGCTAATAGTCCTTCATATATGTATCTCTTGATCTTGTTTGAGGTGAAAACGATGATCTGCACTCAACTGACAATGACGTTGAGATTTCCGGCGCTTATGTCACAAAAGAAATGAATATCAAACGAACAGTCACTGAAATTATTCATATTTTCAACGCATCGGAAGCAGGTGGTTGATCTAAATCTTGTTCTGATTGTGGTTTTCGGGGTGTGTCATTAATAATGATTAAAGGCAGCGTGACACCCGCTCACAACAGTTTGTTTACGTTTGCTGGGATTTGCGAAGGTCAAGTCACTGATCCCAAACAACAACGCATGAAAATCAAAACAATTTGCCATTTTTTTCGCGTCGCATGCAGTGGGCTCATAATATGCCCCAACAGGATAACAGGTGCGAAACGTAAAAAATGTCTCGTGCAACGCGCGCATAGTTCGCGCACTGGGTTGATTTCCGGTTGGAAATACGTAATCAGCAGCATAAATTACTCTGCTCTCAAGCTTGTCACGCTGAGTTGACCTTCAAATTCAGCTAGCCACATGCGTTAGCGCCCTTTTAACCTTGACAAAGCCACTTTCTTAATTCGTAACTGGACATGTAAGCTTGCCAGGTATAATAGTAGACCTTCTTAATGCTTTGCTTTTTCACATTAAAGCATAGTGTCCAATGTGGAGTCTTTTGGTCCCCAGTGTGTCATTATGCACTGGTACCAGCGCTGGTACTGGGCTTCGCAACAGCCACAAGATTTGAGATAGCTCAAGGACAAACGCGGATAATGCAAATGCATGCAAGCCGGACAAATGTCCACACTTGAGTTTAGGCTTCCAAGAAAAAAGCGCGCGAACCGATCTTGTACATATGCATTGTGTGTAGAACAAAATGGCCACTCATTCACATGGATAAGCATTCATAGTGGTCATATTTTCGTTTACATTATTGCAGAAGCGTGATGAAATTTGCGCCACTTGAGAACAAATATAGCAATTGTGATCACAAAAAGCAAAATACCGCTATACAGTTTTGTACATGTTGATTTGATATCTTGCTTGATTGGCCAGCGGCTCAAGTTGTTTAGCACTTGACCTGCCTTATTATTTGATGTGGCGGCACGACGCCTTTAAAGAATTCGGGTGATGCTTGCTGGTGCACCTGATTATGAGCCTCAGCAGGCATTTGCACACGCACCAGACTGTATGATCGGCTTTGGCAGTCAAGAAATCAGAAATGTGGCCAGCCTGCCTGGATGTGTAAACGGACAAATGGGGCATGTTGTTGCAAGGAAAAGTGCGAAACCAACGAAACGGCTGCGTGAAACTCATTCTTCGCCACAAAACGAATTTTTCTCTGCAAAAGCCGAAACAACACTGAACCGTGCACCGGTAATTCGAGGCGCCGCGTCCCCAGATGCACCCAAACCCAAATACTGCGAGGGCGTTGCACATGCAACACTTTGAGCCGCCCAGCCAACCCAACCCGCTAATTGCTACCGGCGATTTCGGTAGCGCGTTTTATTTGGTTTAATTTATAAATGGGAAATAGCGGGATAGGGGTGAGAAATGGGACAGAAACAATGAAAAAGAAAGTTGGACTGCAATTGAACAGGTGGATTTAGCTTAAGTTAGGAAGAAGTGTGCAAAGCACTTTCAACAATTATGCGTCACATAATTCTTGTCCCATATTCCTACCGTAGCCCGCCACTGGCGGTATGTATCCTGTGAAGTTCGTCTGAGGTCGCCCCACATAGCCGCGGGCCAGTACGCCTTCTTTACACCATCACATGGACTTGTGTTCGTTAATTGCGTGCTGCACATGCGCAACGCTCTGCTATTATCCACGCTCTCCATAACCTACTGGTCTCGCATGGTGACTAAATATTGCATCAGTTCCAGTGCCAACTTGTTCATTCGGTCCCAGAACATGAATTCATGTGCAGGTGCCCAGCTAGAGCATTTCTTGACATCTTCTACGTATGTGTACCAAAGTGTGAACGCGTGCTTGTGCGTGCACCAATACCGTAACCCAGCCAAATGTGTTTGCACCTGGTGACGCAAACTGTTTATGGACTCGACTCGCATTTGACTGACTGATGTTTTATTGGCTATAGGCATGTGTGCAGCGCCACTTAGTCTACCGGACCGATGCCCCGCTGCGATATTCACGCTACGTCCATGACTCATTTTTGAATGTGTCTCGATCTCCATCTTTTCATAATTATTTGGGGTGAGTTTTGTAGCTTTTTTAACATGCATGCTAAAAAGGTTGAGGTGACAAAATTTTGTGAAGAATGCTAGTTTATGTATGCCCAGGGTGGCACATGATTTATGTGAAAATCGATTGAATCACTTTCTGGGTGGCTGAACAGCATTTCAATCAGATAAATGCAGAAACATTTACCAAACTGTTGCCAGAACAAACGTTTAACATATGTATTAGTATATCACCGAGTGAGGCACTTTCAAGAAGACAAAAAGTAAGAGAATGATTGGAAGCAGCAAACCATGCAGAAAACGGAAGAAAAGTGGGGCGCTTTACAATGAAAATAAGGACACAACAGTGAGATAAGCTTTAGGAAATTAAACATCAATAAGTTTCACCAAATTCCCGTTTGACAGCCGGGTAGTCAATCACTCTTTGGTTACTGTAATGTGCAGACAGGTACTGTCCTTGATGTTGAATCACACCAATTTGGTTCTGGTTTGAGCCGGGGTACACAGTTGCCTGATGTTTCACGTCAACGTAGTGTTGCCGTTGTTGTTGTTGTGCATAGCACAGGTCCCGGTACGGAACGGGATCGGCGAAAGCGGGCGATGTGTAAGGTGTTGAGGTCTTGATGTTGTTGGCAATGTTTGTTGCGACCATCGGTTCCTGTCTGCAGACGAGCACTGATGCTGGTGCCTGATAGGGCAAGGCGGATGTGGCGGCGGTGCTCGGCCAAGACAAGGAATTCGCATTTGAAGTGATGATTTGAGGCGGGAAATCGGCTGTCGAGAATGACGGCGACAGATTCTGGGCGGGAGTGTAGCTGTCGAGATCATGGTTGAAGACCGGTTCGTGGAATGAATTGTCGTGTGCCGCTGCGCCCAGAGCCTGAATGACAAGGTCGGCGTTGTTCACGGTCATGCTATCGAAGGTCAAACAAGTATACTTGGATAAAAGCCGTGTGAGTCGGTGAGACGAATGGAAATGTTAGAGTTGTTGTTAAAAAGCATGACGAAAATCAAAGATGTGCAAAACTTTGATCAAATTCTCCAATTTCCAGTTCATACCTGTTCACTGCTGGTGTCACTGTCTCTGCCATCGAACGCGTCAATCGATTGATCGATATCGATCTCGGATGATCGCCGATT
This sequence comes from Rhynchonema sp. JSB1_4, assembly GCA_030248065.1. Lineage (NCBI taxonomy): Eukaryota > Metazoa > Nematoda > Chromadorea > Monhysterida > Xyalidae > Rhynchonema > Rhynchonema sp. JSB1_4. The sequence goes on from JASAMV010005249.1 coordinate 33,994, forward strand.
CGCTGATCGACTCGAGCCCGCGCGACCCTCGATCTTGATTTCGAACGGTTCCGCAATGTGACCTGTGTTCCAATGTGACTTGATCGTAATTATAGCGTGGTCAAAAAGTACTATGCTAGCATTGAGGGGTTCGGCACGATACTATAAAGATTGCAGGTTGAGATTATACCCACTGAACAGAAAATCGATTTAATGTGTGTTTGGTTATCATGCCCATTTCGAAAGAGGCATGTAACCCATGGTTGACTGACCACCACACCAACCTTCCAAAGTGTCGACCAAATGTCGAATGTATCTGGCGGCCTGCCTCAATGTTTCAACCTTGCTGATTTTGCGATGTCGCCCGCCAACAGGCAGCATACTGCGCAACGTTAGGAACCCGCTGTTGACATGCTGGACACGCTTGCGTTCACGCTCGTTGCGACGTGCCACCTGGAATTTGAAACAACTGTACTTTTCTTTTTCTCCCGATATCTTAGTGGACCTGCTTGGATTACTTGCTGCATAGGCTTTGAGAGTCTTCACCAGATCCCATTTTGATTCCCACAGTAGCCTAGATAACATGATAGTACTTATGGCGTGCATTCACTGCTAAATTTCGTGTGGTCCGCTTCTTACAGCATCAAGTGCAATACTTGAGGTCAAGACCGATTGTATAGCCCGCATTAGATAGCGACCCCCACAATGCCAAATAATGACCAATGTACTATTAGGGCTCTTGTTCTGCGGCCGCGGACCTTGACCACGAGAGTGGAGGCTTCAAGCACTTTCAATTTCGCTACCATCATGGGAAATTCAAATATTGTATACATATGTATGTAAATGGGAAGATTAGTCTGAAGTCAAAAAAATGCTGTGATAAATTTCCATACCTGAACGTGACTCTTCCCCTGCACGCCAGAACATTTCGCTTTTCCGCCTTTTGACGATGGCTTTTTCGACGTTTTATCGCAGCTGGTGGTTGAGGTGACGATGGGTTGAAATTGGAATGCTTTGTTGCTCGGTGACGACATTTTGAGTTTGGATATCCCAATAATTGTCGATTTTGGCCTGAAAATTAGTAGAACTTGAAATGAAATTTTGAATCGCAATCATAGGTTGTGCTGAAATACATCAAAGTCTCACGATGGGCATGAGCAAGCACCGGATGGCATCTGGGTATCAAGCCTTTTCAAGAAATTGAAAGAAGCTGGAATTATTTTTTGGAAAGAGGTAAGCATTGATTTCGAGTTAATGCCCATTAAACATTAAATGTAATGGGAGAAACCAGAGAGAGAAACGCACTGAAAACTGCGCTACTTTACAGATGTCAAGAGTACCCGGCCACTTTGCAGTAACGCGCACACGCAGCTGGGTAAGCCGCAACACAACTGCTGAAACAATCAACAACAAAAATAGATATGTATACATCGTGTGGATATAGAAATCAACATGATACGCCAAATCGTCATAAATAGTCTCGGATAAATCCCGGTGAAAATATTGTTTTCAATCCCAATAATAATGACTGATTCAACAATGCACACACACAACAAATGAATCGATCACGTCGACAGTGCGGTGATTTGCTACTGCACCCGCGATCAAACTCCGCCCACTTTTAGGAGGTGCGCACATGCACATGCGCACATAGAATATAATGAATAGCAAATTGAGGCCAGAACCTACATAACGTAGCCGTTAGTTCAAGCAGAGACCTTGAACCGCTTCGAACCGACTGGTGCTCCGTACTACAAGGTTACAGTACACCACCCGCTGTGTGCAGCTACTTTGAGAAGCGAGAAGGCGAGACCACACGACCAAATAAAGTAACCCCATAAATGGGTGGAGATAAACGCTCATCAAAACGTCGAAACGGTGTATGCCCGAAAAGGCTATAACTGCGAGTTTTTCACAGGCGCTTCTAAAAAACAAAAACTGTAACATGTCAATCGTGAAGAACCTTTTGTGAAGAAGAACAAACTGAAAGATCATAATAATTTTTTGTCGCACATCTGCGCATCGGAGCAGTAACTGAATCATCCCCTGAACGTGAAAACCTAAGCAACACAAAACAGGGCCGAGATAGAGGTGCAAAATTTGAATGCGATAACACCCAAAATGATTACAAGCCAGATTTAACAATGTTCACATGTCCCAGTGCCCTGGGTCACTGGGCAATGGCTACTAAGGCTGGTTGGACATATAATTCAGTAATAATACACAAAATCATATTCGAGAGAAAAGGAGATAGGGCGATTTGTTGAAGAAAATTACCTAATCACTGATTTGTTTCATAATGCGTGTCATATTTGTGGTCAACCCAAATCAAAATCAACAAATTGGTTGCACACGTGCAGTGGCTGTAATTAGCGTGACCCTGGCCGGTCGCTGCGGTCCGCAGTCGCGTGACCAAATTACATGTTGTGGCAAACTTCAGAAATTTTAAATAAATACAGATGTACACATGTATACATAATGTCCAATAATCATGGTAATTTGTGGGTTTATCATTCTAATCATAATGATAAGATGCCCGATTATCCAATTTCATGCATCATTTTCTGCATCATGAAGACACCAAAATGGGGTACGGCAGGACGGTCACATTATGGTCAGACAGCATTCCATTTGGGTGGGCAAATTGTTATTCGTTTAGATTTGAGAAAAACAACCAAAAATTTATTAGGTTATCGCACTTTTTTCTAATTTGTCTGTGGTCATCACAGGCCGCAGAAACGGATGCCCATTTATATCGTAACCCAGTCAAATGTTTTTTGCAATAATCATAACCGCGATTGCTTTATTACTGGCCTGGCGTCACACATCTATTAATCTGTGCGTGCGGGGTTGGTTGAGGGCTGTTTTTTGCGTAATTTTTGCACAATATTTTATTGTTTTTGTCCGTTTATTGGGCGAAGAAACGTTCAAGCAGCTCTTTTTGCACGAGGTGATTCTAGTTTCGGTTCAAAGTGTTTGTGATGGACATAGGTCCGAGATTTACATGACTCAAAGCGAGATGCTGCCTTTTCTAGAGGACGTCCAGTGATTTACGGGAGCCACAAGTTATGACGGGTCAGCCCAGAATGGGCGCGAATATTTCATTTATGAATCACTGCTTCCCAATCAGCTAATATTTATTAGTTATGATTATTGCTATTTTTGTTTTTATCAGCGTTGCTTCGCGTTCTATTTTGCTTCTTTTGTTTTCTTGTTCTAAATTCTTTTGATATGCAGCTGGTATGCGAAGCCGCAAACGATAAAAGCCGAGAATGAAAAATGAAAACCAAAATCATTTAGGTAAAACCTGAAACCACAATTTCGCATTAAAACGTTCAAATTTGGGGCAAAACTGGTCTAGCGCGCTTTTTTGATTGAAAAAGAAATAATGTTATTTTAAACTTGTCACAAAATAGAGACATCAAGCTGCAAGTGGTTAGCACGAACGTTGCACGCGTGTATGTGCAACCGTACGGTATTTGGCCTTGAAGGCATGAAAACATTTACTTTTGCACACATAAAAGCGCAGCGTAATTTCGGGGTGGCAGTCAAGTCATCATTTATAATCACACGTTTTTCTGCGTGTGTTTCGCACCTACACGCTTGATCGGGTGGGGAAGCGCACCCGTTCCCACTAGAATAATTGGGTACTGGAAAGTTGAGTAACGCAAGCTTATGGACGCATAGTAAAATGAAATCCGTTATAGTGCACCCAAAATTTTAAAATCTAGGTTTTTTTATTACCAGCAGAACGTTTGAAATTTCTGTTACTGCGTGTATGTTGTTCTTGGTGTGCTTACGCGGTTGGCGGTGACGGCTGATGCCACAAAATCACAACAGAACAAAACAGTATTGAACGCACAAACGACCCAGACCGAAAGAAATGAGAAAGAATGATCGTGATAACCAGTTTGCATGACGGCGGTGAGAGAACACACAACGAAGCGAAGCACGCATTGGGGGGAAGAGTACCAATGTATTTCTCCGGAATGTTTTATGTTCTGGCATCGCATTTGCATTTTTTATTGAATACGCGAATGGTGAGAGGACGGGCAGAGAGTCTTAATAATATCCGACAATATATTATGTACTGTATACATTATCATTTGAAACAGAAACGGTAACGGTATGATTCTATCAATTTCTCTAGCACCGGTAAATTCATTTCCGTGTCGGCTGGGGATTTTATGAACACAAAAAAACAGATAAAGAATCGATTGGTTTCTAAGTGAGTGAAGATCAATGCAAATAGTCACACCTGCCCACAAAGCGAAAGGCCGTGACCGCCGCCGGACTTATACAACGATTGCGCAGAAAGTTTTTCTCTTTCTTTTCATTTGATCATAACCCGCACCAACAAGAGAGCGCAAGTGTGAAAATGTGTTGCCTAATCGTTGGGCAGTGATCGATCGTACACAGGATTAGGATACGGTAGGTGCACAATAAAGTTGGGACAAGAATGAACGCTACAGGTTAATGTCTATCCATTTTCTATCGGTGTAACTTCTTGTGCCGAAACAAATGATGATCCAGATAAAACCTTAAAAAACCATAATGATGACCTAAAACTGGCAGAAACTGTAGGTACGGTAGTAGGCAGATGATAATGTACCAAGATCGCATGATTCACCTTTCAGATTTTAGAAAACAGGTTTCACGTTTCCGTGTGATCCCAAGAACCAGCAAATACATACAAGCCGCACACTGGCACACCTCATATGAACCCCCGCGTAATTACGGTAGCGCCTCGGGAGCATAATATGACATCCGAAAGTCAAAACCAGCGCATGCGAGCAAGCGCGCATTTTCTCTTTTATTTCTTTTGAAAGAAGACTCTCAAAGATGCTGCACCGCGTGCGTGATTAGAGGGATTGGGCTCAGAGGGCAGGTACATACGTTAAATATGCACCCAATTGTGTTACAATGTTGTAATCTTTGCCGACACCTTTGAAGCCAGGCGTTGAGTATTATGTTCGACTCAAGGCTCGCTTGTGGCATGAAACAAAAAACCATACCGTGTTTTTTGCGCGCGTTTTTCCCATATTGTTTCCATTCTACTGGCGACATTGTGGTGCGCATAAATAAGCGAAAGAGCATAAAATGCAAACTGTGTGCAATTGTGTGTTTTTGCTGTATTATAATGTCAAAGGTCAAGTCAAATCCAGAAACGCCAGTATGTGTGTGCGTGTGCTGGTATGTGGCTTGATTTTGGCGCGAAACCTGAGGTTACGGTAGCAACATGTGAGCTCAGTGAAGCATAGCGATTCAAGCTGCAACGGAAAGCTTAATCAATTAATGGACAGTGTACACAATCGATATAATGGCATACAAATAAACAAGTGGATGCTTCGTTTTCGCAGTCATCAATTATAGTGACGTTTCTGCATTCTGAGCCACGTGATTTCGGGGTGCAGCTTTGGGTGAAACTTGAAGTTGGTGCAATCGTATCTCAACACAACAGTTGCCATCACTGCTGCCGTGTCGTTACCCAAATTTGGACAAAACCCCAAAGTTGATCGCATGTAGCTGATATGGATACCAAACTCGGTGTTCGGTTAGATATTTTTCCTTCCCCACCCATATTACACGCTGATTGTTCACCGGAACAAAAGAGAAAATAAAAGGATTCAAGTTGCTGATCAGGCTCAATATGGCAACAAATCAGGTCGCCAAGTGCTGTACATCGGGCGGGTGTGCGGGTCAGCAGAGGTCCAGGTCCATAATTAACGATGACAAATAGTAAGGCACGCTTATTAAACACCCAAACACACAAGCGAGTGCCCCTCAAACAACGGAAGTGCACTTTTTGCTGTAATTCTGGCTGATCCAAAATGTTGGGGGTGTGGTCCGCTGACTTTAGGTCTACACGCTATGGTGCTGAATGCCTGTTTGGGTTTATGAATCTAAGCCGTGGCACAGGGATTGAAGTTGCTCGACAGGTTTGGGTCAGAAAGTGAGAAAGCAAGGATTACCTTTTGACAAAGACTAACGTCATGTGCATTACGCCAGGCCTTCGTTCAATGTTTGTGGTGTTTCAGTCACATTCAAGACGGAGCCGCGTAAATGGGCGACTCTGACCGCACATTGCACGCTATCGATAGACAGAGGCATGTCCTTCATTCTGGTTGCCTTCATCATCCTGACTGCTGTGACGATTTTAATTTTGTCAAACAGGGATTTGTCAAAACTTTAAACATAAGGGAGCATTTACGGGTGTCACCATGATCTTGACCAGTGTGAAAGCTACAGTTGATCATCGCATGCGTTCGATCCAGTGCCTGCCAATCAGTCATTCATTCGGAGAGTGCTGTTCGTTTGCGCACTGGTCGCGCGCTGCAGCGTCGTACATGTGGGCAACGGCCCTGCACATTTGTGACCAGACGCATGACTTGTACGCAATTCAAGACGAATAAAGAATCGTGTGCTCCTTGGAACCCAACACGCCCCCGGTGGCAGTTGCGCTTTCGAGAAGTTAGGCCATAGTAGCCAAGCCCAGATACAAATGAAATCAGCACGAGATGAAAACTGAAATCTGTGTACGCTCCTGTCGTCGAACTTCTTCTGGCCAAACTTGCATGCCAACGCCGCAAGCTTGTCGGCTGTGGTTTCAGCCTTGAATTTCAGGCGCAAGGTGGCATTTGGGTGGCTGATTCTATTACATCAGTTATCGACAGCAGCGGACTTTATGTTACTGTTACTCTAATCCCAGCAACAGATTCAACAAACATCTTTTATGCGATTGAAACAACCGAACACCGGTGCAAAACACTGTAGCAAAAAGAATCAGCTAGCAAACCCGTAGACAAAAAACCGCACCAAGGCAAACATGACTTTCAGTGTGGCATCGGCCTTGACAAGGGACTAGCAGACTGATGCCATGCCGAAAGTCACATCGCAAAATGAACGGATGCAAGAGGAAAAACACGAAATGCCTCAATTAAATGGAATTCAATAAGGAACACGGGCGGAAAGACTGAAATTATGATGTCCTGACGATTGCTATCACTCAACGACGATCAGAATAGAAGACATTGCCTGATTGCCACAAACCCGGCTCTTGATCACAAATCCCGCGTATTGAATTATGGTACTATACGTGTACAATTGAACGGAATGAAACACACAACAATGAATGAAACGAAACAGAAGGTGAAAACGGAGTGTACACAAAGAAAGCAATGAAAAGTGAACTGAATCAGCAATACAAAACTAAAATGTAAAAGAAAAGCGGCGCGAAACGAATGAAGTTCGCAAAACATCAAGTGTCAGTCAGCTACATGTCCACCAACACATCGACAGCTCGGCCATGCGAGTCCATGCGACGAAACGCTTGGTCACAATCAGCACCGGCCGCCAGACGCGTGCATTCTGCAGAAATGGAATACAACGTTACGTCTTTGGTATGAACTGATCACGCTAATATTGTCTACCAGGCAGGGTGGGGGTGTTCTTCGCCCAAAAGAACATTTCTGCTTCCTCTTCCCCTCTTCTCCCCCCCTTATTTTTTCTTTTCTTTTCTTCTTTTCCCCCAGCCCCCCCCCCCCCCCCCCCCTTAAAAAAACCCCCCCCTCCCCCCCCCCCCCCCCCCCTCCCCCCCTTCGCAGACACATAAAGCCAATGGACAACTTTCAGGCTAGTCAAATACAAATTTAGTATCAACAGTTTCGAAGTGTACGGAGAAAGTCGCCTGACCAAAATCGCACCGTTCGTGCCCAACTAACGTTTATCAGCGAACAACGCCTTCCTGTCCATCAGTGTTGCCAGAGTGACGTCATCCAACGCCTGGTCTTGATTTATTGATTGGTCGTACACGCCTAGAGGTGATTTTGAGAACTTTACGTGTCCCAAAAGCTTATAGAAATTATTCACCATTCACCATAATTGACGTGAAATACAAAGTGTTAGAACAATAGTCGATTAATTCCCACCTGTCCAATCAGTACTGGTCAGCAGTGACTGCAGTTCGTTTCGCGTGATGTATTTGGATCGCGGCGCACCGTCACCCTTCATACGATCTGAAATGGCATAGTCAGCTGCCTTCAGAATTTCACCACGCAACAACACAGAAAGTGGAGAAGCAATCAGTTGTGAAAGTAGCCCACTGGTGCAGCGTCATGTGGGCACATCGGCTCGTGGTGTCCACATCCACAGCACGCACTACAGATGGTTCTTTTATGAAAGAGATCATCTGGGCGCTGCCACTATGCGAAAGCATAAAAAAGGAACAAGCCAATAATAACGAATAAGCACTGCACCGAACCGTGATGTATGACCAATTTCTCGATTCTGCGTTTGTTCTGTGCGCGTTCAATCATTCGTTCATCGATCGTGCCCCTGGCAGCCAGTCGGTACACCACCACCGGACGCGTCTGCCCAATTCGATGGCAACGGTCTTGCGCTTGCAGGTCCGCTTGTGGATTCTGTGCGTAGGGCACTCATTCTGATCGAAATCATGGCGTGACTCGAAAACAGCGTCATCAGATTAGGAACGCGCATGATACAAAGGCATGCGGATACGAACAACACAGTCGTTCATTGCTGCTGACAAGTAAATCTTGGCTAATTTAGCGTGGAATTCAAAATTTGTTTGGCTCTAAGAACAAACCCCTTTCTGATGTTTCACAGCCAGCCAAGTGCCACAAACGATAACCCAGTATACGAAAACAGGCCCAATTGGTGATCAACAATGTCAAGTCGCACACCAGCGTCGACTCACCCAATCACTGTCGTAAATGATGACCGTATCGGCAGCGACCAGATTCAGTCCCAGTCCACCCGCACGTGTGCTCACCAACATACAGAACACACTCGAATCATTGTTGAATGCTGTCACCTGACAATAAAAGGTGAATATCATAAAAATAACTTAAAAAAGACAACCCTTATTACATTTTCGTCTCGTTCAGCCAAACTCATTCGTCCATCAATTGAGCCGTATTTGTAGCCACGCAGTTCGCAGTACGACACGAGAATATCGATCATTTGCACGTATTGCGAGAAGATCAACACCTTGAGAGACATAAGAACGTGTGACAAGGCGGGAAATCTACACTGCAAAATGCCGTGGCAATGTGACCACCAGCAAGCTGATGTTTTGCCCACCTTATGCCCCTGTTTGTACAAGGAGCGACACATTTGATCGAGCACCCGCATTTTGCCCGAATCCAGGACAATTCGTTCGTCGATTGTTCGCAGGCCATCAGCATCAATCGGACAACGCAACAGGTGTGGATGCATGGTCAGTTTGCGCAGCGTCACCTGTGTGATGCTTCATTTTTTGCATCCCGTCGAGATTATACTGGGATTTTTTATTTTGTCAAAAGATGAGCACTCACCAACACATTTGACAGTGAGTTTGCATTGAACGCATATTTTTCGGCAGCAGGTTCGGTCGGTTTTGTTGATGTGCTTCTGGCTACAAGAAACTTGACCGAATGAATTTTTTCTTAACTCGCAAAACATAATTTGCTCCAGAAGAAACCACTTGCGCCCATTCAAGCCCACTTTTGCGTCCGTTTTCTTGATCGCTCAGATTCGTCGTATCTTCCATCGTTTGATTGGTCACATCAGTTGTGGTCACCGTCAGCGCGCTCAGACCCAACGAACTGATGCCACTGGAAACAAGGCAAGTAAAAACAACTCATAAAAATAGTGCTCAACTTTTTCTGAAGCATGTTCCTTGAAGAGCTTGGGAATTGTTTGCGGTCTAATGGCGTGCTTTGGAGGAGCACAGGCAACTCGATAGCAGTCAACAATCACAACGTGAATCCCGTAATTATCAATCACTATAAATGTTCACTGACTTGTTCTGCTGCTTGAATTTCACTCGGTAGCTCAAACTATAGATGAAACCGTCACATTAGCATTTCACAAACGATGCAACCATAGCACACACCTGTCACGACTATCCCCATCACCCAACAGCGACGTGCTAATGCCGGGTGGCGGTGAAACATCAGGCAGCCAGCCATCACTGTCATCATCGTTGTCACTGTTGGACGATGCCTGCAGATCGGTGAATGCGTGACGTAGACGGCGCTCGCGTTTGGATCTCACAATCAGACGCTCGTCAACCTGTGATCATTAGGGAGACTGGGGGTTGTGTGGAATTGAAACTGACTCATAAATAACGAACATGCCGATCGAATCGCACGGAGCTGCCTTGGGTTACAAAACGTGATAACTTTGAGTTGGACACGTTTTGAGACCTTCTGATGTTACATGAAGGATTCGACCAAAGCTCGGCGACAAAACAAGTAATGAACCAATGAATTGATGCTATCAGTAAATCAAGAAAAATCACTAAAAGAAAAATTCCCTTGATCAACATCCGATATGATCTGATCACCACAGTGAATACTGATCAGTTGGTATTCTTTTCGCCTGCTGTGTCTAAAACACAGAAACAGACCTCTTTGTCCTGCTCCTTGGCTCGATAGTTGAGTGCCTCCAGTGCACCGTCGACGTACTCGCGGTACCTGAACACAAAAAATACAAATTCTGGAACTGACACAGTTGACAAACCTGAAACGACGAGTGTTTTGACTGGTTGACTAACCATGTGGCCTGTTCGCGTGATAATGGACAGTAGACCAACAGTTCGCATTTGGGAGGCAAATCAAGCTCGACGTCACATTTGCGACGACGCAGCACAAACGCGTCTGCAATAGAACCAACGAACCATTCAAATTCAATCTAGCCCCAGTCACGAACATGTTCAGGGCTTGGAAATTTCGGCCACACTAAGAAATATTCGCCATAAGTGGAGTGAAAATCGGATGTTCGCGGGATATTGAAAGTGTGCGAGAGTGCTACGACAGATAAATAAATATGAACCGAACATAAATAAAACCGAACTGTTGGTAACTATGCACAGGTTTCACTGCAGAGAATTTATGATCAGCGAGAAAATTTATTGTCACAGACCCAAGACATCATGCAGTTTCGACACCATCTGCTGTTCCTCTTCGCGTTTAATGATACTTTGTTGCTCTTCCATTGCTTTCTCTTCGTTCGGCGTTGGCTTCGGCTGACTTTTTGCCTGAAACGATAGCATGATATCGCATGTACAGTATAAAAGACTGAAATTTGGAAAATTTAAGCTCAGGACAACATCGGGAGTGAACCGAAACCTGTTTATGTCGCCATGTGGTCAGCGGTTTGCCTGTGTCACGATCAAGGATCTCAGAGAAGTCGAAGAACCCAAGGAACCTGAATAAAAAGGCGTAAAAGCAGCGGAAATTCAGCTCCATCAACAGAGTTGCGACCTATTTGTTCAATACAATGCACGCGGTCTGCGCTGTGTTGGCGGATTGTGTTCAGAAAATGCAGTCAGACAAAATGACCGACACTTCAAGTGGTCCAACAACGTCCAACATGAGGAACGTCAACAACGACCACAATTCAGTGAGATTGTTCTGCAATGGCGTGCCAGTCATCAGCAGTCGATTGGCCAGGTGCATCTTTTTCAGACATCTGCAAGCACACGAAGATACCTGCTGTGCTGTTTCAATTGCAAATTTTGAATGGCAAACGAAATTAAAAAATTCAGCTCACAATGTTAGTCGACTTTGGTAGTTCTTGATGCGATGTCCCTCGTCGAGCACAAAGTAGGAGAAGCAATACTGTTGCAAGTGGTTGATGTCACGAATGATCGTCTGCGTCAAAATAAAGATGATAAAATGTAGCAACGAAACTTAAGCGAATTTCAAAATAACACCTTCACTCACCTCATACGACGTAATAATCACAGGACAGACATGATCACCTTGGACACCCACTTTGTACTGTGCACTGAACTTCTGGCGCAACATGGTCCGCTCATCTTTCGTACCATAGTAGAGCAAAGTCGGCACCTGAATTACGAAAGAAGTTCAGACTGAGCCAAAACTCATAACAGTAGCATTACAGTATGCATCGTGTTGAGCTAATTGACACGTCAATTCCACACATCAAGCATTATGGGGCAGTCAAAAAAATAGTCTATTATGAAGGAATCTTGTTTCTCGTTTCATTTCATTTTTCTTTTCTCAACTGCTTCCAACATCTGAATCTTCAATTAAGCACTGCAGTCAAACCCATTCAGTCCGCATCACTCCCTTGCACGACGAGCCCAAATCCCACAAATACTTTGGCGTCAAATAAACATCATAAAAACAGCAGAAAGAAAAACCTACAACCTGAATATCAAAGTTTTGCGGGCTTGAGCTTTCCAGGCTGACAATACCCACCAAAGTTGACCCCCACCGAACTGACTTCAACCGAACTTGATTGACCCTCGCCAAATTTGACCTCACCAACCGAACATGGGCAAAGATACAAAAGACAAGGCAAAGGAGAAGACCAAGAAAGATCAAACATCGAACGTTCAAAAACCGAAAGATAAAACTGTGACGACAGCAAATCCAAAAATACTACCACCATCAAGTTCGAAAGATCAAGAGAAAAAGACGACAACATCGAAAATAATCAGACGTGACAGCACAGTAACAACAGCAAGGCCGACTACAACAGCCATATCCAGACGCGACAATCCCGCAACAATAACAGCTGTGGTGAGTGATCCTCGATCATTCTGACTTTCAAACCACACGCAACTTCGTTGCAGTCGAGCCCTGTGCATGACTACCAACGAGATCCGTGTTCGTCAACGTCTGTGCGAACGGCACGACCGTCGAAGGGACCAACGAGCACGAGACGAGACCCGATCAGTTCGCGTGGCAGTGGTTCGAGCGTGTCGAGTGTGCACAGTGCTGTCAGCTACACGGCATCCTCGCGCTCGTTGCCCGAACTGAGACCCGGTTCGGTGATCCCACCCAACTCAGTGCAGTCAGTTAGCTGACATGACCAAATACAGTGCACCTGTTTCAGTGTCCAAAAGCGGAAATCTAAAAGAACTCAAGCCACAACGTCGTGAGAAGAAATACTATGTGCTGTTTGGATTCGAAACAACAGAAAAGAAATACCTGCCGAGCGCCAAAAAGGTACAGTTGAAGGCAAGCCAGCTTCGGATCTCTCGCGCGATCGCCAACTACCGTATGCCGGTGCCACGACGCGTGGCACGGTATCAAATAACATAGCAAAAAACAGCAAAACAATTTCTGGTTTACAGCAGGAGGTGCGTTGCATAATGCACGAAAGGATTACTGTATTTAGTTGATAAGTCCGAAGGTGGTTTTGAACTACGTTTAAGCGAGTATTCTTATGCCAGCGCGCAGCTTTTTTTGCACCACTCAGGGAGATAAAGTGACGGTCGAACGCTGGCTGGTTCCCAATCAAACAACGCCATACGAAATGCCAGTGGTCAGTGACAAGAAAGACAAAGTCGGTGAGTAACACCATCCATGCGGCGGTCGTTGCATGCAGCCACATAATACAACAGAATGAGTCTCCGATACAGGAATGGTATCTCCCTTCTATCTCATATCACAACAAGAATACAAGAAACCGAACATGGTCGAGTCAGGCCGTTGGTACGTCGGACAAATCGGGCCAATCGAGGCGTCTGTCCTGCTCGAACGGGACAGCAAACTCGGGGAAAAGGGATGGTAAGTGCAACGTGCGTCCAATGTGCAATAAATGCGTGAACTGCACTACGGTATTGATAGCTACCGTCATTGGCAGGTGTGTCGTATGTCAACCACCCGAGTACGTCAGCGATTCGACACGCTGGCCCGAGCTGTTGGTGCTGGTGCGCATGTACAACGGCAGTGAAAAACAATTCAGAGAACTATGGACCAACGATCCCGTTAGTTTCCCGAAAATGCGCGAATAAGTTTATTGGGCACGCGACTATCTTGTGTGACAATTCATCACAGAAATTCAACGACAATCTACCGACAGCAACGCCAGCCGATAAAGAGCCACTGCCGATCGTCGCCTACATAAGAATACGCCGGATGGCTGATGGTGAGTTCAGTTCTTATCATGTCGAAACATGTGAACCAGCGATAAAACTAAACTAAGCTCATCTTCAGGTCGCTACTACATGATGCCCGACCAGAGCGACGCCGAGTTCACTCTGATGCGTCTGCTCGACCAGCTATTCCGAATGAATGAACTGCCCCTGAACATGGACGTCCAACCAAAACCAGGTCACTTCCAGTGGTGCCTTTGTTTTCACTGATACTGATGCAACACCAAAATACTGACATGGGGTTGAATACAAAAAGGTATGGTCTGTTACAGGCAATCTGACTATTCCACCCTGTTTGATGCCCGAGACCGAAGCCACGAATAATTTGGTGCTGGATTCGCCCGAACCGCCGCTGCTTTACGGACCACGACCGAAATGTGTAAAGAAGAAACGAAATCTAATATTCATCCAGAAACAAGGTGGGGCCATATAATGTCACAAACATGTATGTATATATTTGTTGGTTGGCTACAGCTAGACGTTTTGTGCAGGCTACGACATGGAGCACGTGAATATGGTCGAACGAATGAGTGAAGAGCATGGGCTGCACAGTCTTGGACATACTTATCTGTGTACTGTTGAGGTTGATGACCAAACATAATGTTTTCGTTGCTCTAACTTCAAAAAATGGAACAGCACAAAACTTCCAATTTCAGACTGACACGAAGCAAGAAAAGGAAGAAAAGAAACAGGGAGCAGGAGCATCGGAAACTAGCGTCGGCCTGAAGAAGGGCAAACATTCCATCCTGAACATCATAGTTAGTAGCAAACAGATCCGAACATCAGGTTCTGTGCTCTGATACTTACCCCTCATAAACATTCACCACAGAACAAAAAAGAAGAAAAATACCGACCGGTGTGTGACAACGACTTCGGCGTGATCGCTCAACCACCAAAACACGAGAAACACGTTTGCTCCAAGCGAATCAAAGAGCCGCAGTTGTTCAAAGGTACGATCAGTAAACATAGGTCAGCTTCAGGCGGCCGACTTTGAAAACGAGAATTTGCAACCGATTTAGGCCTGATTGGTGCACTCGAATATCTGAAAAAGCTTCGAATGGCTACGTCACGCGGTCACAACTATATCGCAAAACTAATGGGCTACGAAGGTGCTTTGCGAACTGCGCGCAGCTATCGCAATCACATAACAACAATAACTGATCGTGCTTTCAGTAAACACCAATCGACATATTCTCAGTATATACAGTGAATGGGCCGGTGAATGTCCGATCTATTGTGTGTTGAAAGACCGCAAAGCCCTCAATCTCCCGTTGTGCTTCCGGGGCCGTTTGGAAGTGTGCTACCAGGTAGTTGATTTGAAAACGTTTCGACTCACAATCACTCCGTCACATCACCATCAAAGTCGTTCTTTAAGGTGGCCGCTGGAATGCGATTCCTGGAGGCCAACGAACTGTTCCACGGCCAACTATCAACCAAGAATATCCAGGTGTGCAACATATCAAGGCACAATTTATTCACAAATATTCAAGGGGAAGAACATCGTAACAGGCTCGGCGTGACATGTTTGGTGCCGTGACAGTCAAACTCGTCGACTTCTACGTGTACGCCGCAGCGTTGAACGGTGACAAAGCTGCGTTCCAAAAAATGTACAACGATAAAAGAGTTAGTGCTCATCACCAACAGTCCGTACCAGCGATAAAAACTCGTGTTCGACATACAGCTGCAATGGCGCTCGATGGCACCCGAGGCCCATGATGGCAAGTTTTCGATCAAAGGAGACGTGTGGTCATTCGGCATCGCCATCACCGAAATAATGGCACACGGTGAGGGGATTTCTGAAGGTTCCTACACGGGCACCAGATCAGAAGTTCTGCTGTCATGTTGGAAGCAGTGACTGTTTTTCAGGAAAACAACAGTTCAGTGAGATCAACGATCCAAAGGAATTGTACAAAATATTGAAAACAGGCGTATGTTCGTCTCGAATTGCTGCTGTTCCAGTTAGGCGTCAGAAACGGCCTGCATTTCAGGCCGTTTCAATGCGAATGAGTCACCATTGGCCCGAATTCTTGCTCAAAGAAGTAAAATCATGCTGCCGTGCCACACCCAGTGCTCGACCAGCGTTCGCTGACATTTGGTCGTTCTTCAATGAACTGCTCTTCGACGCCGTCAACGGACCACAAGCTGTAAGTCTTGCACTGCAAACTGAATAGCAGCATCGCTTCATCTTTGGGGTGAAACACTCGTTTTGTAGTGTTGCGATCATTTAGTGATGCTGTTGCTGGCCAAACTCGGGTAAAAATTTACTCCATCGCAAAACCAATTTTAGGCTCTCAATAAATCGTTCGCCCCGAAAATGGGACTGGATGAGAAGAACAAAGACGTGGACGAAGAGAACCATACGGTACCCATGGACACCGGTAAATAATTGACAGGAACAGAGATAATCCTATTTCAATAAGATAAATGTCATTGTGCACGATGACGTTACTGCTGCTACTGCAGCATTACTCGGCAAAGGCGGCGTTGGTCCGAAGGGCTGTTTCGAGTCTGGTTCCGATGAGAAAGCCGAGTATGGCAAAACCGAGCCAACAACCAATCCGGCACAGAAATCAACAAACAATCCGACACCGGCGACCTCAACTCCGACCGAACATTCCGCCCAGAAACAATCGACGCAGAATGAGACAGGACTGCAGACGGTTCGTGATCATGGGAAATTTGTGGTGTGATGGCATTGATCTCAGTAAATATAAACAATGAGACTTGTTGTATCAGGCTCAGGAATGAACGAGACAGTCGGCGACGGCAATACATCACCAAAACAAGATAACGCGTGCAAAACGCAGTAACAATAATGAGGAGCAGTGTCAAGATACCAATTTCAAGAAATCACCAACTCAATGCAGAATACAATTACACCAATATAAATGAACAGTGACCCACTTGCTGCTGACCTGAACAGACCTGATCACTGATTTGATGCAGAGGTGCTGATGTATAACATTACTTATTGCTTTGAAAAAATGTAAGTTATTTCTGTTAAAGAGTAGAAGATTGAAGAAGAAATGAAAAAATGAATTGTTGGTTAGAATAAAGGTTGGAAGGAGAGAGAAAATTTAGGATGAAAAGAGGGAAGAGGAAGAAAAAGTAGGAGAGGAAGTAGTAGATAGTGATAGTTTGCCAAATAAAAGAAAGAAATAATCGGGGAATTTGTTGAATTAGAAAGTTTGCAGAGTGTGAGCGGCGCCAGAAGGAGGAATCGGGAAATTCGAATTGTAAGATGGCAGACAGTGCGATCGTTGAATCGTTTTGCCCAGACCATTTCGCGGCCAGAATGCCGTGGTGCCGAAGATAAAAGTTGTGTGAAAATAAAAAAGAAAAAATTGTATTTTATGGAACGATATTAAAAACTAGGAGCTACGAAGAAAATATCTTAAGAGTGAGAGTATGCAGAAACAGCAGGATGGCTTGGTTACCAATTGTTCGTAAGTAAGAGGAGATGTTAAATCGATAACGAGCCAGACGCGACAATTATACGGTCGAGATCGCCACAGTCAAATGTGGCTCAATGCAATGCTCAGAGTGTTCGGGCTTGATTTGACTGCATCACAGTGAAAGATAAAAATAGATATGGCTTTAGAATAAAATCTACAATATTATCATTGTAAAGCAGCTTCGTGCATGCAAATAAAGAAAATAAAACACGATTGTTGCTTCAATTTAATTCAAAAGAGAAACCAATGTGTTTGTTCTTCTTCCAAGGCTCAACGGGAATTTTACGTTCAACGGGCATTTGTGTGTCGGCAAGGCACGGTCTGCGACATCAAACATTATCAGGCCATCGTATCCAAAATAAAAAAAATAAACGCACCGGGCTTTTTTCGCGATGTTTTTGCTTTGGCGCCGCCATACGTTCCTTCTGAGCTAGTGAGATTTAGCAGCCGCCAGGGGATCGTTCAGTGTGACAAAAGGGCAGACCAAATAAATAGATCGAACCAAGATGAGAGGGAATGGGCGTTGCCGGCCGCCCCGCAATTCCCGCAACACACGATTTTGGTAATAAAATTTTTTAATTTTTGGATTAACATTAGGTTAGGGGGGCCCCAGGAAGAGGAGGAGGTTGAGCACGGTAAGGGAGAGGGGGGGGGGGCATATTATCATGTAATTTTATTTCTTATTGTGAAAATGGGAAATATTAAATTGGATATAGAAGAATGGGAGGATGGTATTAGGAGAAATAAATGTTTGGACCCCCAATATCAGTAAAGTTTACCGCGAGGAGAGGAAAAGGAAGGGGAGAGAAAAAAAGGAGAGGAGGGGGGAGGAGGGGCCAGGAGAGGGAAAAGAGAAGAAAAGAGAGGGCCCCCCCGCGGAGGAGGGGAGTCAGGGGGTGGGGGGAAAGGAAAAGACGCGAGGGAGAAAAAGAAGCAAAAATAGTTGATTTAGAATAACAACAAGAAGGAAAAAAATGTCAAAGATGAAAGAGCACGAGTAATGTAAAAATATGAAGTCTGGCGTTTGACTGATTTAATTGTTTCATGTCAGTTGTGATAGTGGTGTTTTTATTGTGGAGAAAGAGAGAGAAGAAGAGGAGACATAATCATATCGGATGTCCGGGCATGCGGGTGTGAGGATGATGAGTGTAAGAGGATAGAGAAAGGGGGAAAAGAGGAGAAGATGTTGGGAAGATTTGACCCGAACTGTAATGTGGGTGAAATCATTTGGAGGTTGTGCGGCGCCACCGCTCCCCTTCTCGTATTTATTTTCATTCCGAACAACGATTTTAGCAAACCAGGGAATTTCCCAAATTTTCAAGAGGCGAAAGAGAAGGAGAAGTTTCAAGGCGCCGAGAGGATTAGGGGGATGTGGGTGGGTTGAACCAAAAATACACGAAAAAGACCAACACAGACAGGGGGGAGTTCTTTTTGGGGGATTAGTCCCCGAGGGGAAGACCAAATTGGAGGTTTTTTTGTTGTACCAGAATTTGTGGAAGGTGGGGAAATATATGTTGTTGTTCACTTTTTCTGGGGTGGAAATAAATAAGAAATAAGTGAAGGGAGATAATAAGAGGGTGTGGAGTTAGGACATAAAATAATAAAAAAGGGTGTGAAGTTAGGGAATGAAAAATAAATACAAAGCAGGACAGGAAAGGGTGAGAGGTGGACGAATCAGGAAGACAGACGCAGAAACATAATCAAAAATGCGAGGAGAGCAAACAATACAAGGTGAATAGAGAGAATACTTAATAAAACAGCAATAGACGCCATTTTGTGTCCGTAACGATTTTCTCTCATTCACAGTAAGTCACATCCATCAAACAACCAGTGGCAGAGATTTTGTCCAAAAGTGATCATAAACTCCATTGGGCCAACAAGTAGAAACGAATAAAAATGAATAGAAAAACAATGAAGTCAGGTCAGAGACGGAGGACGTTTTTTTACACTCGTTATCATACTTTTTTCAAATTAATTCAAGGTTCGAGTGAGTTGTACCAAGTATAACAGTCAAATGAGATTAATGTCCAGATTTAGTCAGCCATCCCGAAAAATTTCTCCAAGTACATGATCTTAAGTAGGAAAAAATGGAAAAAAACGTTTTTTGAAACGTTTTTTTTAAATAATTTTGAAATAGCAAATAGGAGTATGAATACTTGTGTCATGCGTTGATTTTTGTAGACATACTACTCGTATATGCTTGTGCTTTTGGTGTGCACATTCTGATTGAACAATATTGTAATGATTTCCACTTTACTTGTGTGTGTATATTTCAGCTGAAATCTAAGCTGACAACACAAGCCGCCGCAGCGCAACAGTTCGATGATGTGTTGGCGCGCATTGGACGTAAAAGTGAATTAATTAAAAATATAACTTGCAGGTGATGGACTGTCATTTTGGTTTCTTGTACTCACCGATTATAATTTCCATCAAATTTTCGCACATTCAAGATACTTGAGCCGGCTGAAACAAGCCCAAGCAATAGCCGAACAAGAAGAAGCTGCGCCGTAGAAGAAGCGAAACAAACGTATGAGAACGATTCGTGTTTTACATATATACATTCAGTGCTTGGCTTAAGGATATAAGTGGTTTTTTAATATAAATTCTAGGATTCGGCAAGTAAGTGATAGATTGTCTATCTAGACCTTTCATGAAAACAATCTATTTTCAAAGTGGTGTAGCTACCAAGCGGGCGGTATACAAATGGACGACTCTATACCGGTAGGGGGGAACAAAATTTTAGGTCGAAATTTTGAAGAAAATGTACTCAAAACGCTAATTTCGCGCGTAGCGGGTTTATTATTGGGAGTGAAAAGTAGATTTTATATACCATTTGAGCCAAAAATCCAACTTACTTTTCCCGGGGACTCTATGTACAGGAAGTTAGTACTTGGTAGGGTGTTGACGATAGATAATTGGACCGAAAGTGTTACGATAATAATGACAAGCCAAATGGGGGGCGCAAACTTTGACGATGGATAGATGGTGGGGGGGTCGCCAAAAATCAAGGCATAGTATAGTGTACTAAGTGGGTAATAATGTGTAAATATTAATGAAAATGTGTTTAGATGTACGATTTTTCGCCTATTTGGGACAAAAATACCGATTTTGAGCCAATTTGAGGCAAAAATACCCATTTTGGGGTCGAAATGTGTTGACGATAGATAGATTGTTCCCAGAATTTGTTGACGATAGATAGATTTGCCCATAAGTGTTGACGATAGATAGATGAAATCAAAAAGTGTTGACGATGGATAGATGAATTTGGGGGACCCCCCCCACCCCCCAAGTACTACCCTGTACCAGGATGGAGCGTCAACCTACCTACCTACTGTACCTAGGGGGGACCCCCCTGCAACACCGTCGTTTTCAACCAAAAAAATAGGTTCAAAAAATCGCAAAAATTATGACAAAAATTGGGTTAAAATCTGAGCCAAAAATTCGGGCCGGGCCGGGCCTGAGATTTGGGGGTTCGGGCCGGGCCGGGCCGGAGATTTGGGGGCTCGGGCCGGGCCGGGCCGGCCAAACCCGACCCGATTGCAACCTCTCATACTTTGGTTCCAAGATCGTATGTAATAGATTTTTCGAGATCTGCCCTTTTGTCACAGCTGAAGCGAAGTCCTCGCTTGGCGGCTCAGGCTCAACAGTCTTCATCTAGTCCAGCTCAGAAGGAACGTAGTTCCGGCGGCGCCAAAGCAAAAACATCGCGAAAAAAGCTCGCGGTGCGTTTTGTAGTTTTCTTATTATTTTGGATAGCGATGGCCTGATAATGTTTGATGTCGCAGACCGGTGCCGTTGCCGACACACAAATGCCCGTTGAACGTAAAATGTCCACGTTGCCAGCCTTGGAAGAAGAACGAAACACAGGTTGGGTTGTTCTCGTTAGTTGAATTAAATTGAAGCAACAAGTCGTGTTTTATTTTCTTTATTTGCATTGCACGAAGCTGCTTTACAACATGATAATATTGTCAGATTTTATTCTAAAGCCATATCTATTTTTATCTTTCAGCTGTGATGCAGTCAAAGTCAAGCCCGAACACTCTGAGCAAGTTGCATGTGAAGCCAACATTGATGACTGGTGGCGATCTGCGACCGTATCAATTGGTCGGCGTCAACTGGCTCAACGTTAGTCGATTGTCAACATAGCTCCTCTTACTTACGAACAATTGGTAACCAAGCCATCCTGCAGGTGTTTTTCGTGCAGTACGTCTGCACTCTTAAGATATGTTTTCTGTCGTAGGCTAGCCTAGTTTTTCAAATAACGTTCCATAAAATACGAATGTTTTTCTTGTGTTTATTTTCACACAGACTTTGTATCTGTCGGGCACCAACGGCATTCTGGCCGACGAAATGGGTCTGGGCAAAACGATTCAAGCGATCGCACTGGTCTGCCATCTGTACGAATTCGGAATGTTCCACGATTGGCCGTGCCTGGTCGTGGCGCCGCTCAGCACTCTGCAGAACTGGTGTCGTGAATTCAACAAATTCGCGCCGAGTGTAAGTTTGCAAATTCTTGTCTATTTATTTTTGGGCAAACGTGACTTGCAACTGAGTCAGTGCACTGACGGTTACCTGACTGGAAGCCTGAACTAATTGATTGTCTATTCACGTCTTGCCCATCATTTGAATGCATGCACTAAAAATGTGTGAATACCATGACGTTCTTTCGGCTGTAGTCCGAACCTTTGGATTCAGAGGTAAACCAAACAAGTTCGAGATTATTTTCATTATCTGTATTTCGTTCGGAATCGTTCTTACTCTTTAACGAGGAGAATAACTGTACATTTGGTTTCAAAGCAATAAGTAATGTTATACATCAGCACCTCTGCGTCATATCAGTGGTCAGGTCTGTTCAGGTCAGCAGCAAGTGGGTCACTGTTCGTAATTTATATTGGTGTAATTGTATTTTGCATTGGGTTGGTGATTTCTTGAAATTGGTATCTTGACACTGCTCCTCATTATTGTTACTGCGTTTTGCACGCATTATCTTGTTTTGGTGATGTATGGCCGTCGCCGACTGTCTCGTTCATTCCTGAGCCTGATACAACAAGTCTCATTGTTTATATTTACTGAGATCAATGCCATCACACCACAAATTTCCCATGATCACGAACCGTCTGCAGTTCCTGTCTCATTCTGCGTCGATTGTTTCTGGGCGGAATCGGTATCGGTCGGAGTTGTTGAGGTCGCCGTTGGTGTTCGCGATTGTTTGTTGATTTCTGTGCCCGGATTGGTTGTTGGCTCGGTTTTGCCATACTCGGCTTTCTCATCGGAACCAGACTCGAAACAGCCCTTCGGACCAACGCCGCCTTTGCCGAGTAATGCTGCAGTAGCAGCAATAACGTCATCGTGCACAATGACATTTATCTTATTGAAATAGGATTATCTCTGTTCCTGTCAATTATTTACCGGTGTCCATGGGTACCGTATGGTTCTCTTCGTCCACGTCTTTGTTCTTCTCATCCAGTCCCATTTTCGGGGCGAACGATTTATTGAGAGCCTAAAATTGGTTTTGCGATGGAGTAAATTTTTACCCGAGTTTGGCCAGCAACAGCATCACTAAATGATCGCAACACTACAAAACGAGTGTTTCACCCCAAAGATGAAGCGATGCTGCTATTCAGTTTGCAGTGCAAGACTTACAGCTTGTGGTCCGTTGACGGCGTCGAAGAGCAGTTCATTGAAGAACGACCAAATGTCAGCGAACGTTGGTCGAGCACTGGGTGTGGCACGGCAGCATGATTTTACTTCTTTGAGCAAGAATTCGGGCCAATGGTGACTCATTCGCATTGAAACGGCCTGAAATGCAGGCCGTTTCTGACGCCTAACTGGAACAGCAGCAATTCGAGACAAACATACGCCTGTTTTCAATATTTTGTACAATTCCTTTGGATCGTTGATCTCACTAAACTGTTGTTTTCCTGAAAAACAGTCACTGCTTCCAACATGACAGCAGAACTTCTGATCTGGTGCCCGTGTAGGAACCTTCAGAAATCCCCTCACCGTGTGCCATTATTTCGGTGATGGCGATGCCGAATGACCACACGTCTCCTTTGATCGAAAACTTGCCATCATGGGCCTCGGGTGCCATCGAGCGCCATTGCAGCTGTATGTCGAACACGAGTTTTTATCGCTGGTACGGACTGTTGGTGATGAGCACTAACTCTTTTATCGTTGTACATTTTTTGGAACGCAGCTTTGTCACCGTTCAACGCTGCGGCGTACACGTAGAAGTCGACGAGTTTGACTGTCACGGCACCAAACATGTCACGCCGAGCCTGTTACGATGTTCTTCCCCTTGAATATTTGTGAATAAATTGTGCCTTGATATGTTGCACACCTGGATATTCTTGGTTGATAGTTGGCCGTGGAACAGTTCGTTGGCCTCCAGGAATCGCATTCCAGCGGCCACCTTAAAGAACGACTTTGATGGTGATGTGACGGAGTGATTGTGAGTCGAAACGTTTTCAAATCAACTACCTGGTAGCACACTTCCAAACGGCCCCGGAAGCACAACGGGAGATTGAGGGCTTTGCGGTCTTTCAACACACAATAGATCGGACATTCACCGGCCCATTCACTGTATATACTGAGAATATGTCGATTGGTGTTTACTGAAAGCACGATCAGTTATTGTTGTTATGTGATTGCGATAGCTGCGCGCAGTTCGCAAAGCACCTTCGTAGCCCATTAGTTTTGCGATATAGTTGTGACCGCGTGACGTAGCCATTCGAAGCTTTTTCAGATATTCGAGTGCACCAATCAGGCCTAAATCGGTTGCAAATTCTCGTTTTCAAAGTCGGCCGCCTGAAGCTGACCTATGTTTACTGATCGTACCTTTGAACAACTGCGGCTCTTTGATTCGCTTGGAGCAAACGTGTTTCTCGTGTTTTGGTGGTTGAGCGATCACGCCGAAGTCGTTGTCACACACCGGTCGGTATTTTTCTTCTTTTTTGTTCTGTGTGGTGAATGTTTATGAGGGGTAAGTATCAGAGCACAGAACCTGATGTTCGGATCTGTTTGCTACTAACTATGATGTTCAGGATGGAATGTTTGCCCTTCTTCAGGCCGACGCTAGTTTCCGATGCTCCTGCTCCCTGTTTCTTTTGTTCCTTTTCTTGCTTCGTGTCAGTCTGAAATTGGAAGTTTTGTGCTGTTCCATTTTTTGAAGTTAGAGCAACGAAAACATTATGTTTGGTCATCAACCTCAACAGTACACAGATAAGTATGTCCAAGACTGTGCAGCCCATGCTCTTCACTCATTCGTTCGACCATATTCACGTGCTCCATGTCGTAGCCTGCGCAAAACGTCTAGCTGTAGCCAACCAACAGATATATACGTACATGTTTGTGACATTATGTGGCCCCACCTTGTTTCTGGATGAATATTAGATTTCGTTTCTTCTTTACACATTTCGGTCTTGGTCCGTAAAGCAGCGGCGGTTCGGGCGAATCCAGCACCAAATTATTCGTGGCTTCGGTCTCGGGCATCAAACAGGGTGGAATAGTCAGATTGCCTGTAACAGACCATAACTTTGTTGTATTCAACCCCATGTCAGTATTTTGGTGTTGCATCAGTGAAAACAAAGGCACCACTGGAAGTGACCTGGTTTTGGTTGGACGTCCATGTTCAGGGGCAGTTCATTCATTCGGAATAGCTGGTCGAGCAGACGCATCAGAGTGAACTCGGCGTCGCTCTGGTCGGGCATTATGTAGTAGCGACCTGAAGATGAGCTTAGTTTAGTTTGATCGCTGGTTCACATGTTTCGACATGACAAGAACTGAACTCACCATCAGCCATCCGGCGTATTCTGATGTAGGCGACGATCGGCAGCGGCTCTTTATCGGCTGGCGTTGCTGTCGGTAGATTGTCGTTGAATTTCTGTGATGAATTGTCACACAACATAGTCGCGTGCCCAATAAACTTATTCGCGCATTTTCGGGAAACTAACGGGATCGTTGGTCCATAGTTCCCTGAATTGTTTTTCACTGCCGTTGTACATGCGCACCAGCACCAACAGCTCGGGCCAGCGTGTCGAATCGCTGACGTACTCGGGTGGTTGACATACGACACACCTGCCAATGACGGTAGCTATCAATACCGTAGTGCAGTTCACGCATTTATTGCACATTGGACGCACGTTGCACTTACCATCCCTTTTCCCCGAGTTTGCTGTCCCGTTCGAGCAGGACAGACGCCTCGATTGGCCCGATTTGTCCGACGTACCAACGGCCTGACTCGACCATATTCGGCTTCTTGTATTCTTGTTGTGATATGAGATAGAAGGGAGATACCATTCCTGTATCGGAGACTCATTCTGTTGTATTATGTGGCTGCATGCAACGACCGCCGCATGGATGGTGTTACTCACCGACTTTGTCCTTCTTGTCACTGACCACTGGCATCTCGTATGGCGTTGTTTGATTGGGAACCAGCCAGCGTTCGACCGTGACTTTATCTCCCTGAGTGGTGCAAAAAAAAGCTGCGCGCTGGCATAGGAATACTCACGTAAACGTAGTTCAAACCACCTTCGGATTTATCAACTAAATACAGTAATCCTTTCGTGCATTATGCAACGCACCTCCTGCTGTAAACCAGAAATTGTTTTGCTGTTTTTTTGCTATGTTATTTGACACCGTGCCACGCGTCGTGGCACCTGCATACGGTAGTTGGCGATCGTGCGAGAGGTCCGAAGCTGGCTTGCCTTCAACTGTACCTTTTTGGCGCTCGGCAGGTATTTCTTTTCTGTTGTTTCGAATCCAAACAGCACATAGTATTTCTTCTCACGACGTTGTGGCTTGAGTTCTTTTAGATTTCCGCTTTTGGACACTGAAACAGGTGCACTGTATTTGGTCATGTCAGCTACCTTGCACTGAGTTGGGTGGGATCACCGAACCGGGTCTCAGTTCGGGCAACGAGCGGGAGGATGCCGTGTAGCTGACAGCACTGTGCACACTCGACACGCTCGACCCACTGCCACGCGAACTGATCGGGTCTCGTCTCGTGCTCGTCGGTCCCTTCGACGGTCGTGCCGTTCGCACAGACGTTGACGAACACGGATCTCGTTGGTAGTCATGCGCAGGGCTCGACTGCGACGAAGTTGCGTGTGGTTTGAAAGTCAGAATGATCGAGGGTCACACTCACCACAGCTGTTATTGTTGCGGGATTGTCGCGTCTGGATATGGCTGTTGTAGTCGGTCTTGCTGTTGTTACTGCGCTGTCACGTCTGATTATTTTCGATGTTGTCGTCTTTTTCTCTTGATCTTTCGAACTTGATGGCGGTAGTATTTTTGGATTTGCTGTCGTCACAGTTTTATCTTTCGGTTTTTGAACGTTCGATGTTTGATCTTTCTTGGTCTTCTCCTTTGCCTTGTCTTTTGTATCTTTGCCCATGTTCGGTTGGTGAGGTCAAATTTGGCGAGGGTCAATCAAGTTCGGTTGAAGTCAGTTCGGTGGGGGTCAACTTTGGTGGGTATTGTCAGCCGGGAAAGCTCAAGCCCGCAAAACTTTGATATTCAGGTTGTAGGTTTTTCTTTCTGCTGTTTTTATGATGTTTATTTGACGCCAAAGTATTTGTGGGATTTGGGCTCGTCGTGCAAGGGAGTGATGCGGACTGAATGGGTTTGACTGCAGTACTTAATTGAAGATTCAGATGTTGGAAGCAGTTGAGAAAAGAAAAATGAAATGAAACGAGAAACAAGATTCCTTCATAATAGACTATTTTTTTTGACTGCCCCATAAGACATCGCATCAAGAACTACCACAGTCGACTAACATTGTGAGCTGAATTTTTTAATTTCGTTTGCCATTCAAAATTTGCAATTGAAACAGCACAGCAGGTATCTTCGTGTGCTTGCAGATGTCTGAAAAAGATGCACCTGGCCAATCGACTGCTGATGACTGGCACGCCATTGCAGAACAATCTCAC
>JASAMV010005251.1:0-17313 GCA_030248065.1 Rhynchonema sp. JSB1_4
ACATCGGGCGCTGATCAAAACGACACCATAAACATGGAGTCGGAATGATTTATGAATGATTTTGGATTCGAAATAGCATTGCTATTCCTTTGTTTAGGATGAATATTTAGTTTGCATCTAATACGTGTTTGTTTTGAGTTGAATTAATTGTTGATAAAAAACTCAGTACTTGTGATGTGTTATTGGGTTATATTTTTCATGTTTGACCAAATATGATGCGTTAGGTCCATAAAACATACAATTTGAATCAATAATTAGCAAAACGATATCTTTCTTATACATTCGGTCAAACCACATATTTCAAGCTGTAAACAGCGGTGCACCTTCGATCTTGTGTTACAACTCTCCCAGTGGAGTTGGGCCACATGCGAGATGCATGACAGGAACCAGCCGTTTTTACGGTTACTGCCGCAGGTGGGTCCTTAAGGTTGGCAGCCCCAACCAGTAGACCAGCGGTGCACTTGGGGGTCAGGGAGAAGTTTGGGCCGGCTTCTCTATGATCGCATTTGGCCTACGAACAATCAAAACACAAAAAAAAACCAAAAGAATCCGTTGTTTGTATCAAACAGACGGTACGTACCAAATGGCTTGGTACAAAAGTCGTGCATCGCCCGTACGCATGTCATATTGTGAAGAAAGAAACTGTAAAGTGTGCAAACACCGGAGCCTTGACCCATTTATCACTTCCAGCGCCACCGGTAAAAAATTCGAAATTCTGAATCAAAACCAAGTGAACTGTCAAAGCTCTGGTGTTGTTTACCTCATTACGTGCTCCAAATGTAGCATGCAATACGTTGGACAAACAATTAGATCACTACGGACACGGTTTGGTGAACATGTACGTAATATAGAGAAAAGGAAATGTGGTACCATTCTGGTGAACCACTTTAACTCCGATTCCTGCAATCTTGAAAACCTCACGGTTACAATTATACAACAAATCAAGGAATGTAATAAGGAACTTTTGAAACGAAAACTTTTGGAAAACGAATCCTATTGGATGAAAGTTCTAGTTACAGCCACGCCGTTCGGATGCAACGATAAAATAGATGGTTACGGTATGATTTCAAGCACGGACGACATCCTTGATGGTAAGCGAAAACCGTACTTTTGCTGCCCAGTTCCAAGACAAAAACGGAGTCATGGTCGCCGGAACGGTAAGCGGACGGTTCCAAATCCGAATCACACACAGTTGAAAGATATAGATCTCCTTGAACCCGGTGGGATGAAGCAGTTGTACACAGAACTCCGCAGGACGGGTAAAAAAGAGCTACTAAAAATCTATGAAACGGTTTTGGAAGATAACAAAACAGGTAGAAACAGTAGATTGCACAAACTTCTGGAAGCATTTTTTGCGGGCACACTGCGAAAATCATCTGAACAGACTAAACCAACTTCTACCCTGAAAATCAGTTTTGTCAACCCCTGCATCGAGTTTCTAGGGCTACAAACACTTCTGAAAGACAAACGAATACAAAAACTAGCACCACCAGCAGCCAGACACTTATTATCCAATATTAGAGTAGCTTATGTATATGAAACTCCGGTTTCAGTCCAGTTATGCAATTACAGCACGTTTTTGAAGAAACTCTCATCGGAAGACCTAATAAACATACTTTCCAGACCATGTAATTGCGCCCAAAATAGATTTATTTACCAACCAGTCAATCACATAGTTACTGGAAACCTTAATATTGTTCAAAATAGTAATTTGCGCAGAATTTTTGCAAAAGGAAACAAGTTTAGGTTACCAAAACACTATGACTGGGATGCTGCTATGAGTGAAATAACAAAAAATGTAGCTCTGTTTTTGAAAGATATAGCCAAAAAAGTCAAAATTGACCCATTTTCACTAAGAGACGTTCGAAACTGGATACACAAAACTCTATATTCCAGGAAAAATACTCAAAAGTCCCGTCGTGGTACTTTCAACCATGCCGTCCAACTGTACAGATATTGTAATAGCGATTTACGTAGCTTACATAGAAATTATATAGTTACCCCAGCCGACAAGGCAGCTAACAACTACGTTTTCACATGCAAAAAATACTATGTACAAGTTATGTGCGATGAACTCGGCATTAGGTTAGAAAATAGTACCCTTGAGGTGTCAGGCAATAGCACATACGAGCCCACAAGACTAGACGTGGATCATATAATTGCAAGACACTCAAGTTTTGCTTCAGAGTTTGATCTCCAGATTTCAGATGATGACAGATGTATACCCAGACTTTTTGCCATACCAAAATTGCACAAAACCCCTTACAAGTTTCGACAAATTGCGGGGGCTAAAAAGAGTTCGTTAAAACCACTGCAGAAACTCGCCTTCCGGGTATTAGGCGCCTTACAGCGTCATTTTATCAATTACTGCACTGTTACTAAAGCGCAAAGTGGAAAGAATTGCTATTGGACAGTTGAAAATTCTGCACAAGTATCTTCCAAGATTAGCTCTTTACAAAACCCCAAAGATATTGTTACTGCAGATTTTAGCACTCTGTTCACCAGCTTACCACATGATATAGTCGAACGGCAGTTGTTGAAACTGGTAAATATCTGCTTCAGGAATACAAAAGGAAACGATAAACCATATCTGAAGTTGTCAGGTAGAGAATATACATACACAGACCAGTTCGAGTCTGCTGATCGAACTTTATCAAAACAAGATATCTACAGACTGATATGGCTAAATTTACACGAAACCTACGTCTCATTTGCAGGAATTATTTTCAGACAAATCACAGGTATCCCACAGGGTTCAAGTAGTTCACCATTGATTGCCAACCTAACATTGTCCATTCTTGAATTCGGATTTGCAACATCCACACAAAATAGTGATAAAATGAACAAACTCTCCTTATGCTGTAGATATGTGGACGACATCATTGTTTTTGGCGACCGTGATTTCATAAAAACCGCAGAAAACATATACCCCCCAGAAATTGTTCTGTCCAGAACAAACGACTGTTTAGACAAAGCTGATTATTTGGACCTGGGAATCGAGATCAAAGATAAAGCAGCATGCATTAGCATTTACGACAAAACAAAAGATTTCAATTTCCAGGTCTTAAGATACATTCATTCAGATAGCAACGTCCATAGTCGAACTGGGTATGGGATCTTAAATGCCCAAATCACGCGCTTTGCGCGTAATTGCACAGCACAAAACCGCGCAGGGTTCATAAACGTTGCCCGTGACACGATAGCGCACCTCCTCCACAATGGATTTGAAAAGAAATTGGTCACCGAAAGCTTGCTTTCATTTTTTGAGAACAATCAAAACACTGCTTTGAAATTTGGGTTAAAAACAAAAACTTCAGTGGCTCTGATGGTGTTGCGCATCGTTTCAGGTTTATAATTCCATTTTCAGTTCATTCCGTCAATCGCGACTAATTAGGCTGCCCCAAAAAAACAACAGCACAACCCAGTTTCATCCAAGTGAACGTCACACTATCGTCAAAATCCATTTCTACATCGGGACCAACATCTGGTTGTATTGATTTAGGTTGTATCATTTGCGTTTTCCCATTTATTATGAAAAAATTATTCGTTACTTTGTCACAGATTTGTGGCTCATCTACTGATGAGACCCCGGCCGCAAATCTGGTAAAGTTCCTGTCTAGACAAGGGGTCGAAACAGGACTTTATCACAAAATATGAACTTCCAGTTCCACCAAACGCGTGCCTCGATGCCAAAAAAGCTCCCCAAACAGAAGAAGCCGAGCTTCAATCCGAACAACAACCCGTTGCTCAAAGGCACCAACTTCAAATCAGCGATCTTGTCGTCATCAAAAGCAGTCAAACAAGAGAAAATCAACCAGGTACACTCACTTTTTGATTGAAAGCCAATATTATTAGGTGCATACGTTGTCCGAATCAATGCAAATAAAATTATGCAGTGGGTGGTAGCTGTTCCTGATATATTTGTCCCAGCAGTGTTGGCACAAATTTGAGGGACGCTGCGATTGTACCGGTTGTCTCATCAAAAAACCTGATACTGCTTTCCGTTGGGCTCGAAAATGCATCAGTGAATTCGTGCAAAGCAGAAACGCGAAAAAAATGGCAGCCGCGATGTATTCAAGTCCGAGCAGTACCCGTACCAACACCAAGATTGGACAAAAAAAGGTTTTTTTTAAAATCGTTTTCTTAAAACGTTTTAAAAAAAGGTTTTTTAAACGCCCATATGACCAAAATGTGCCCCAAAAATTGGAAAACGCTCATGTTGAGAAGAAAACGTGGTTAAATGAAATATAGTCCAGCCACAAACTCACGAGACGACTTTTTTGAAGTTGACTTGTGCAGATCCAATAATGTTCCGGTTCCACGTATTTCGGAAATGAAAGAAAGAGAAACGTACGCATTTTTTTGAAAGCACGCTCTCCACCTCGGTGCGTAAATTCCCTTTTGACTCCCAAAACATCTGTGGGTTGAACAACGTTGCTGTTCGCGTAAGCACACAACAAATTGAGGTCAGCAAGCTGGAACTTGTCATCATCTCTCTCGGCCCAATCTCTTTCCTTTGTTTGCGAAAACACGCGTAACCGGCGCATTTTTTGAATCTGGCCGAGCATGCTTTAAAAATTCGTCTCATGAGCTCGTGGTTGGACTATAATTCTATGTGTTCTGAGGCAAAATAAACGGGTGTCAACCCTTTTCTGGCGAGTTGTTAACATCCCATATCAGACCCGCATCGTGGGACCAACTTTGGCCGGGGTCATCATTGAAAGTCAAGCTCCGTATATCGACGTATCTCGACAAAGTAAAAATTGGACGAAAATTTTTTGAGAAAAATGGGACAAAAAATTGATTTTCCTTGAAAATCAGGGTACTTTCCCTGAAAAAATCAGGGAAAATCAAGGAAATCCAGGATTTAAAAAAACGAAAAAACGACCCAGACGTTTTTTTTTGAAAAAACGTCGTTTTTTTAAGAAAACACGCCGTCGTTTTTTTGCCCAACCTTGACCAACACACCAAAAACCTGTGTTTGCACAAAAATAGCTTTGTTCTGAAACAGAAGTGTTGGCATACACATTGTAGGTGCCAACATAATTATCAGGTCCCTAAAGCCAAATGTGGCTTTGCATCGCCAATTCGATCAGGAGCTGAAAGGCTGAATCTCATTACATCGGAAATATACTGGCTATTTGCTTTGTCGTCAACTGAAGTCGTCAACCATGGTCGTCGACTCAAGCATGCTCAGAGCAATAGCAACACCAAAAGTGTAATAAAAAGTACACTGTAGCGGTGTACTGCTACCATGGGGAAATCTACACTCGTGCGGTGTGCAATCCTACACTCTTGATAATAGATTTTTTCCGACACTTCAAAGTGTAAGATTTTCCACACAATAGTGTAGAAACTTACACTTTTTTACGATTGAGCAGCCCTGAAATGAATAACTATACATTCGTTCATGATCATGGCGTTAGGGTCGAGTTGTTTGACGATGACAGTCGACGATCCGAGCTCACGACACAAATATAAGCCGAAATACACCACTGAATCCAATAAAGCGATCGTGACGTGTTTTCGCCCAGGTTTTACACGGCGCCGGTTTTTAATTGTATTTTTGTGCCTAATTGCAAAGCCTCCGGGATAAATAACAAAGCACATCGTGTGTGAGTTATAATGAGTCCATGCATACACCTGCTCGAGAAGTACTTCCATTGTCCACTATGCGTGCAGTCATATTGGAAAGTGGAAATGGAAAACTTGTGTAGCTGGCGGTGAAACCAGCTAAAAGATTGTTTTCGACCACATTGAAACTTGTGTGAATCAAACTATATTTTGACTATGAAGCCAACTTGAAAGTCGGCTTGAAATGTTTGTGTGTGTGCATTGCTGAACAATAATCTTTATGCAATGCTTTACAATAATCTCATAATGCTTGAATTTTTCTACTCTCGTTAGTTGTTTTACTATGCTGTCTCCGTAAAGCCAGCAGATGAAAATAGAGAGCGACAAAACGTATAGAGGTGGTGCACATGTTTTTCCACAACTTGGGTACGGAAAAGAATTTCATTTCCATTTTCCATTACGACTACATGCGCCCTTACCCAGCACTAGCATGCCAGTGAAGGGCATATGTACATATGTCCAGGGTTGGGCAAAAAACGTTTTTTTTCAAAAAATCGTTTTTTTTAAAAAAAACGTTTTTTTTAAAACGCCCAGATGCCCAAAATATGCCCCCAAAAATATTGGAAAACGCTCATGTTGGGAAGAAAACGTGGTTAAATGAAGTAATTCTGTGTGTTCTGAGGCAAAATAAACGGGTTTCAACCCTTTTCTAGTGAGTTGCTAAGATCCCATATCAGACCCGCATCGTGGGACCAACTTTGGCCGGGGTCATCACTGAAAGTCAAACTCCGTATATCGACGTATCTCGACAAAGTAAAAATTGGTCGAAAATTTTTTGAAAAAAAAAGGAACAAAAAATTGATTTTCCTTGATAATCAGGGTACTTTCCCTGAAAAATCAGGGAAAATCAAGGAAATTCAGGATTTAAAAAAAAAGAAAAACGACCCAGGCGTTTTTTTTTTTAAAAACGTCGTTTTTTTAAGAAAAAACGCCGTCGTTTTTTTGCCCAACCCTGCATGGCCGATATGTCGTTTCAATTTTCCACTCATTACATATTTTTTGTTTTTAATGTTTCTATTTGGGACATTTGCATGAATATGCGCCATTGTTATGGTGTCGATATATCTACAGAATGGGAAATAACGAAGAATTTATTCTGACACAACATTTGAGCACGTGATATGTCAAACAATCCGAGAAAAAGCACTTGAACCATATATTCGAGGAATTAAAATGTAAAAAATTCCCAAAGTTACAACGGCACTCTTCTAGATCAATACAATTCAATTGTGTCAAAAACTTCGGGTGTCACATTTCCGCTGGCTGGAATTTGAATTCCCGCCATTTTTCTGGCCGCATACCGCGCGACGCCGACGGCCGGCGATTGGGTGCATTTGAGAAGGACCACTTTGCGCAAATGGGCATCCCCAGAATGGCGTGCTTTGAGACCGGATTGGAAACCTGGAAATACTTAAGGCCTAACTATACTTCGTTCTCTCAGAGAACAAATAACACATTCTCGCGCGCTGATTGGTCCAATCAATCGGCCAATCAACGCGCGAGAATTTGTTCTTTGTTCTCTGAGAGAACGAAGTATAGTTAGGCCTTTACAGTAGGTATACTTGAAACATACATCATGCATATACACCACATGGTCGCACTATGGCCATGTAAGAATCCGCATCAAATCAATCCTGATTTATACATGGACAATGAATACACTTCACGCACGCCAAATCACGAAATCTGTGGTATGCATAAAGCATTGGGAGGCTTGCTGTGTGCGCTGCACTATTCGAACTTTTCTGTTCATATGAAAAAGTTGTACCTTGCTTCATGAATCTGTAGCTTTTCCACACGGATCCCACAACGACCACCGGTAACCCTGGATCGGTTGAGTAGAGCGACTGAAGCATTATAATCGAATGGCACTGAATCCCGACAGGAAGACCACAACAAGAAAGGTAATTAATAATATAAAAACTGAATTGTGACCGGAAAACAACAAGAAAAGAAATAATAATGCAAGCACACTAACTTTATCACAATTCTGTGCCACAGCTAACACATGACGACCCAGCAGCACGCCAGCTTCGTGCATTATGTGCAGACAGAGCGGGTCATGATCCTCGGCACCTGTAAATTACAATCGATGTGATCAATTTGCTATAAAAGTGGGGTACATGTACATTTGTGCCGGCATCAAGCTTGGTGATCAGATCGGATCGGAGCTGCTTTGTTGACCACGTGACTTATCTGAACCAAAGAATGTCAAGAAATTCTCTGAACCAGCATATGAGATTCGTTTATGTTTTGAATCTGGGAACCAGTCCAATACAAAGATAGAACCTGGTTGATCTGAACTTTCGACCGTCAAGACTGCCAAGTTTGACCGATTGTTTGGTCGCGTCAACGCAAGTCGTCCTACGCTCTTTCTCAGTAAAGACATGCCAAAGCAGCCCCTAAACAGACCGCTCAAAAAAACGTCGACAAATTTACTATTGCTAACCCTGAGCAATGCACTTGGCGAACTGCGCGAATTTCGGCTTGTCCCACTCGCCGTACAAATGTTTCAACATGGCTGGTAGGCAGGAGTCGACGTTGAAGAAGTCGTACATTTTGTTGCGAACGTATGAAACATCAAATGGACATTCCACTAGACGATCTTGATGGTCGAACACAGTGCGCACGGCCGTCAGGGCGATCCAGGTGGCTGGACAGATAGAGGGTTTCGAAGAATCAAAAATTTTGGAACTAGAACCTTAGACAAACGTTAAAACTATACTGACATTCTGGTTTGGCTGTTGGTGTACCACCATTTCAATAACAATTGGACTGAAACAGGTGCGATTTTTATTCATTGGTCGCGTGGCATGCCCGATATCAACATTTATTGTGACGACGAAAATTTCGACTGACACTTAAAAAATATCTGGTGCTTTCCAGACAGGCTGACGCGCCAGTCAAAATTCGTGCCCGACCGCAGGATACGTCGAAATATTGTTGCTGTCATGTGACCAAGACAAGAGCGAAATAATTCTAATACGGGGCAAAGCGGAACTTGTCACAAATAATGCAACAGCAGTGAGTCTTGCCCGTCGCGGCCTGTTTTCATACATTCACAGAGACGGGCGAGGTGCCAAGCCTCGTCAATGTGCAACATCCCATTAAAAACAGCCCCCCCCTCAACCACCAACCACTGCCCCCATCCCCGATCATGTGTGCCCAACCGCGGCAGCCCAGCAACGAGCCATCTGGGTTCAGTAAATAGGCAAGATGTCCGGTGCCCGCGATTAGCACGATACTATCTTTAGTGAGCATGTGGGACGTCTATATATGGCGTGTGAAACATCAATAAATCTTGAGTACATCAAACGAAGAATCGGAGAATAATGCGGGTAAAATAATGACATTTTTGAAGCCACACGCACGACCACGATTCCCAGGATCTATCGGTCGAATTCCCAGGATTGGTCAAATTCCCAGGATTGGTCAACTTCTTTAGGATTGGTCGAATTATCAGGATTGGTCAAATTCCCAGGATTGGTCAAATTCCTTGGTTGTCAAATTCCCAGGATTGGTCAAATTCTCAGGATTGGTCAATTTTAGGATTGGCTTTAATTTTAGGATTGGTCGAATTACCGAGCATTTTGGTCAAGTTCCCAGAATTTGGTCAAATTCCCAGAATTGGTCAAATTCCCAGAATTCGGTGCAAATTCCCAGAATTGGTCAAATTCTCAGGATTGGTCAAATTCTCAGGATTGGTCGAATTCCCAGGATTGGTCAAATTCTCAGAATTGGTCAAATTCCCAGAATTGGTCAATCAGGATTGGTAATAAT
The DNA here is from genome assembly GCA_030248065.1 of Rhynchonema sp. JSB1_4. Taxonomy (NCBI): domain Eukaryota; kingdom Metazoa; phylum Nematoda; class Chromadorea; order Monhysterida; family Xyalidae; genus Rhynchonema; species Rhynchonema sp. JSB1_4. Next base: position 9,415 of record JASAMV010005251.1, read on the forward strand.
TCTTCTAGGAATTGGTCAAATTCACAGAATTGGTCAAATTTCCCAGAATTGGTCAAATTCTCAGGATCGGTCGAATTCCCAGGATTGGTCAAATTCAGGATTGGTAAGAATTCTAGGATTGGTCGAATTCCCAGGATTGGTCAAATTCTCAGGATTGGTAGAATTCTTAGGATTGGTCAAATTCCTTAGGATTGGTCAAATTTCCTAGGATTGGTCGCATTCTCAGGATTGGTCGAATTCCCCAGGATTGGTCAAATTCTCAGGATTGGTCAAATTCCCAGGATTGGTGCAATTCTCAGGGATTAGTAAGAATTCTCAAGGGATTGGTCAAATTCTCAAAGGATTGGTCGAATTCCAGGATTGGTCAAATTCAAGGATTTGGTAGAATCTTTATAGGATTGGTCGAATTTCGAGGATTTGGTCAAATTCCCAGCGAATTGGTCAAATTTTTAGGCAACAATTGGTCGAATTCCCAGGATTGGTCACTTTTGAGATTGTTGATTTTTAGGATTGGTCAAATTCTCAGGATTGGTCAAATTCTTAGGATTGGTCAAATTTCAGGCATTGGTAGAATTCTCCAGGATTGGTCAAATTCACAGAATTGGTCAAATTCCCAGAATTGGTCAAATTTCAAGAACCGCTCTAATTCTCCAGGATTGGTCAAATTTCTCAGGGATTGGTAGAATTCTCAGGATTGGTCAAATTCCCAGGATTGGTCAAATTCCCAGGCAATTGGTCTAATTCTCAGGATTAGTCAGAATTCTCAAGGATTGGTCAAATTCTCAGGATTGGTAGCATTCCCCAGGGATTGGTCGAATTCCCAGGATTGGTCAAATTCTCAGGTATTAGCTAAAATTCTCAGGATTGGTGGAATTCTCAGGATTAGTAGAATTCTCAGGATTGGTCAGAATTCTTTAGGATTGGTAGAATTCTCAGGATTGGTGAAATTCTCAGGATTGGTAGTAATTCTCAAGGATTGGTCAAATTCCCAGGATTGGTCAAATTCCCAGAATTGGTGCAACTCTCAGGATTAGTAGAATTCTCAGGATTGGTCAAATTCTCAAGAATTTGTAGAATTCTCAGGATTGGTCGAAGTCTCCAGGATTGGTCAAATTCCAAGGATTGGTCAAATTCTTAGGATTGGTAGAATTCTCGAGGATTGGTGTAATTGTCAGGATCTAGGTTTAGGTATTGGTCGAATTCGCAAGATTGGTAGAATTCTTAGGATTGGTCAAATTCCCAGGATTGGTTAAATTCCCAGGATTGGTGTAATTTCTTCAGCAATCAGTAGAATTCTCAGGATTGGCTCAAATTCTCAGGATTCTGTCGAATTCCCAAGGATTGGTCAAATTTCTCAGGATTGGCAGAATTCTCAGGATTGGTCGAATTCCCAGGATTGGTCAAATTCCCAGGATTGGTCGAATATCCAGGATTGGTCAAATTCCCAGGATTGGTCAAATTCTCAGGATTGGTCGAATAACCAAGATTTTTTATCAAAATACCAGTGTTGGTAAAATTACCAGGATTGGTCAAATTACCAGGATTGGTGTAATTGTCAGGTTTGGTGAAATTTTAGGATTGGTCAAATTCTCAGGATTGGTCAAATTTCCCAGGATTGGTCAAATTCCCAGAATTGGTCAAATTCCCAGAATTGGTCAAATTCCCAGAATTAGTCAAATTCCTAGAATTTGTCAAATTCTCAGGATTTGTCAGAATCTCAGGATTGGTCGAATTCCCAGGATTTGGTCAAATTCCCAGGATCTGTCAAATTCCCAGGATTGGTGTAATTCTCAGGATTAGTAGAATTCTCAGGATTGGTCAAATTCTCAGGATTGGTAGAATTTCATAGGATTGGTCTGAATTCCCAGGATTGGTGTAATTCTCAGGATTAGTAGAATTCTCAGGATTGGTAGAATTCTCAGGATTGGTGTAATTCTCAGGATTGGTAGAATTCTCAGGATTGGTAGAATTCTCAGGATTGGTGTAATTCTCAGGATTGGTCGAATTCCCAGGATTGGTCAAATTCCCAGGATTGGTCAAATTCCCAGGATTGGTGTAATTCTCAGGATTAGTAGAATTCTCAGGATTGGTCAAATTCTCAGGATTGGTAGAATTCTCAGGATTGGTCGAATTACCAGGATTGGTCAAATTCCCAGGGTTGGTCAAATTCCCAGGATTGGTCAAATTCCCAGGATTGGTGTAATTCTCAGGATTGGTCAAATTCTCAGGATTGGTCAAATTCTCAGGATTGGTCGAATTCCCAGGATTGGTCAAATTCCCAGAATTGGTCAAATTCCCAGAATTGGTCAAATTCCCAGAATTGGTCAAATTCTCAGGATTGGTCAAATTCTCAGGATTGGTCGAATTCCCAGGATTGGTCAAATTCCCAGGATTGGTCAAATTCCCAGGATTGGTGTAATTCTCAGGATTAGTAGAATTCTCAGGATTGGTCAAATTCTCAGGATTGGTAGAATTCTCAGGATTGGTCGAATTCCCAGGATTGGTGTAATTCTCAGGATTAGTAGAATTCTCAGGATTGGTAGAATTCTCAGGATTGGTGTAATTCTCAGGATTGGTAGAATTCTCAGGATTGGTGTAATTCTCAGGATTGGTCGAATTCCCAGGATTGGTCAAATTCCCAGGATTGGTCAAATTCCCAGGATTGGTGTAATTTCTAGGGATTAGTAGAATTCTCAGGATTGGTCAAATTCTTCAGGATTGGTAGAATTTCTCAGAATTGGTTGATTTCCCCGGATTGGTCAAATTCCCAGGATTGGTAGAATTCTTTAGGATTGGTGTAATTTCTCCAGGATTGGTAGAATTCTTTAGGGATTGGTGTAATTTCTCAGGATTGGTCGAATTCCCAGGATTGGTCAAATTCCCAGGATTGGTCAAATTCCCAGGATTGGTGTAATTCTCAGGATTAGTAGAATTCTCAGGATTGGTCAAATTCTCAGGATTGGTAGAATTCTCAGGATTGGTCGAATTCCCCGGATTGGTCAAATTCCCAGGATTGGTAGAATTCTCAGGATTGGTGTAATTCTCAGGATTGGTAGAATTCTCAGGATTGGTGTAATTCTCAGGATTGGTCGAATTCCCAGGATTGGTCAAATTCCCAGGATTGGTCAAATTCCCAGGATTGGTGTAATTCTCAGGATTAGTAGAATTCTCAGGATTGGTCAAATTCTCAGGATTGGTAGAATTCTCAGCATTGGTCAAATTCCCAGGGTTGGTCAAATTCCCAGGATTGGTCAAATTCCCAGGATTGGTGTAATTCTCAGGATTGGTCAAATTCTCAGGATTGGTCAAATTCTCAGGATTGGTCGAATTCCCAGGATTGATCAAATTCCCAGAATTGGTCAAATTCCCAGAATTGGTCAAATTCCCAGAATTGGTCAAATTCTCAGGATTGGTCAAATTCTCAGGATTGGTCGAATTCGCAGGATTGGTCAAATTCCCAGGATAGGTCAAATTCCCAGGATTGGTCTAATTCTCAGGGATTAGAAGAATTATCAGGATTGGTCAAATTCTCAGGATTGGTAGAATTCTCAGGATTGGTCGAATTCCCAGGATTGGTGTAATTCTCAGGATTAGTAGAATTCTCAGGATTGGTAGAATTCTCAGGATTGGTGTAATTCTCAGGATTGGTAGAATTCTCAGGATTGGTAGAATTCTCAGGATTGGTGTAATTCTCAGGGATTGGTCAAATTCCAGATTAGTCAAACTGCCAGGATTGGTCAAATTCCCAGGATTGGTGTGATTCTAGGGATTACAAGAATTCTCAGGATTGGTGAAATTCTCAGGATTGGTAGGATTCTCAGGATAATGTAGAATTCTCAAGGATTGGTCAAATTCCCAGGATTGGTCAGAATTTCGAGGATTGGTAGAATTCTCAGCATTGGTGGAGTTTATCAATAACTTTTTTCAAACAACAACTACAGACTGCATTTCGGGTACATGCTTGATTATTGAAACAGACATTTTCTTGCGATAACATCTTCAGTCTCAATTATTTTATAGTTTGTTCGCGTTTAGCAGGATCGGCACAATACGGCTGCATCATGGGCATCGTTAATCAGATCGTCAAACCTTGTCGTCAAGTCAATGTATTATTTCGCACGCTAATTTGGGGCTGCTTGAGTTGACGAAGTGATTTGACCACTTGACTTGACGACTGTACCATTAGCCACCCTGTGACTTTCGATTGTTGTATCATTCCAATCAAGTTAACATCTTCATGTTGATCGTGTCAGTTCGTTTCCCATCATGAAAACGATGAGCCGACAACATTTCTACAATGGTTCATTGTCGCTTTCAAGTTGATTTTGACAGCCGATTTGTGGTATCTGCACCTGCTAACATTTCAAATCAATGAAATTGGAAAGTTTATTTCTACAGATTGCATTCAAAGTTATAGCTGAACTTTGCAATCAACATTAATTGTATTTCCGTTCCGGTGATTACATATACAGTAGTTCTATGTGAGAAACAACTACATGTTCAAATCGTGCATAATACATAGCTTTCATAAGTGTCTGTTTTAACATGATAATATCTTGTTTTGTTTTTAGCAGCATTTTCAAACCACTTTCTCGCCATTTCTTGTTTTGCACATTCCATTTTCATACAGCTGTGACTTCGTGATATTATTGGGTGTTATGTATTTGAGAACTGTACCTATGATTGCATCTTCTTTCAATGAAGCCATGATTGCATTGTTTATTTCAAGAAATTTATGTGATCAATTAGAGAGCAGTATTGTTGGTACATGCTTGAAAAAATCGAATAAACAGATGCTTTTCATTTAAAGTGTACACGTACTGTATATCTCTACCAAACTCACTCACACCTACATATGTACGTACATACATATATGTACTATGGTATGCCGCGTATGTGCCATATCATCGAACAAAAATTATAACCAGTGATTTTAGGTACCTTCATTTTGGTGCTTGTGCGTTTGAATTTGAAGATAACAGAAGGGATTTAGCTAAACTAATCAATTGTCTCCAACCCATCGCGCCACAATGGAGGCCAGACCTCACCAGCACACAAAACCACCACTTGACGTAACCCGCTCCATTGTTATTCATCCGGTTTGTTTGCAGCCTACGAATAGTGCATCTTGTTTGTGTTGTGTCGCTCCGTTGACTATTTGCTTTGTTAGAATGTCTGCCGTTTGACTCTATTTCAGTTTCAGTGTAATGTCCATTTAGAAACATGGGAAGACGCATAACCGTCGTCAGATGTGCCCATGTAGTGAGCTGCATTGACGCAAGATATGTATAGGTATAATACACTGCACATACAGGGTGCCAGATTAGCGGGATGGTTCCAAAACAGCCGTGCGCTTGGCCCGTTGCATACATACAGTATGTGAGGGTCTAACTTGCGAAGGGTTCAATACAAATTATTGATCCTACACAACTCGCATGCGAGCTCGAGCACTGACTGCTGCGGGGAGCTGCGTCGCCACGGCTGTTTTTGCTGTTTTGCGGTGCGTGTTGTGTCCTACTGCATGGCACCCATGTACGTGCCCACATGTGCCACTGAGGCGTGTGGGTGCCGTAAGGAGTCCTTTTTTGTAGGCACCAGCCATGCATGCAGGCATGCCACGAAAATAGTCACTGTCGGCTGTTTGTTTGTATGCCATGCACCGCTGAGTCTTAGAACAGTCCATTTCCCCCAAGTGATCCGAGATAGGATCTTCTAACGCTCCTTGTACTCTCACAGCAGCCGTGTTTCACATTTTGGTTGCGTTTGACCTGATGCCATTGCTGTCAAAAGAGCGCCGCATTTTAGCGTGTTTTCGTGCCAATGAGCGCGACCACCAACAACAATAACAAGCCAATCATGCTGTGGTATCCAAAGGACGAGAATGGCCTGGGCGTGGGCACTATCCCCCCGGTGCCCCGTCCTCCCGCGCAAGATCCCTCAATCCTGACACCACCCTGAAATTGAACGTCGGCGGTCGAATCTATCAGACGACGGAAGCGACACTCAGACGCGAGCCGCAGTCGTATTTTGTGGAGATGCTCGATCGCGAATGGAAACGATATTTGAACGGCGAGATATTCATCGATCGAAATGGCACCATGTTTGAGCACGTACTCGACTATCTCAGATACGGCGATCAGGTCAGGCTTAATATATTGGCTCATTGCGAGACAGACGACATCCATGTGTGTTTGTGCAGGTTGTGCTACCCGATGACGACTTTACGCTGCGACGTTTGCGTCTTGAGGCTTCGTTCTATCGACTCACTGGATTACGGGTGAACATTCGGGCTTGCAAGTCAGGCGCCATCGGCTGACATCGTTCTCTATATTTCAGGCGCTCATCGACGGTCCATTCGAGTACCGCGACAACAGCGAACAAGTGGTGTGGTTCCGAATGCGTGACTGCGACCAGTTTGGCTGTATTCGATATGGCGGACTGTTCAAATTGGTCGAACGCAAATCCTACTTCATGCACATGGTCAACTCGCATCTAGAGTCCAGGATCGGCATGAGAAAAGTACGTGTGTGTGTTCCTTTGCTAAACGATAGGTTTCCGACGGACGGCCAATTGAGCAGACCTCGTTGAGCAAGAAGAAAAGAGCTGAGTCCAAGTGAGCAATACCTGAAAAAAGTTAGGCCTCAGGCCCAAACACCACAAAGCCTAAGTGTATAAGGTCTGCTTGAACTCAAGCCATTGGAACAAAATGAGAGCTCTGTTCTTTTAGCTCATGCTCATTTTTGCTCGTGTTAGACGCATTATGTTCAACCTTAACAAAAATTAATTCCGAAATTTCAAACGAACCCATGCGACATTTTGAGGAGAACCCGATCGTAATTCCGGAAAAGAAGGCAGACGTTCGCGGTCTGGACAAGGACCAGTACGTGGCTGCGTTCAAATTGTTCATGAACATTCTCAAACGAGGGGTTGCCGGCTCAGCAGCCTGTACGGACACGGGTGAACTGTGCGCGCCTGATCTGCAGGTGTTGTGCTATCTGTGTCGACTGGCCGAGTACTACCAACTGAACAAGATGCTGCAATACTTGGACACACTCAGACCACGGGAGTACCGACAGAACACGGCACTCGGCAAGACTATCGATGAGATGGCCAATACCAAACTGTGGTGAAATCACGGTTTTTCTCAATATACGCACAATCTGTATTTTTGATAACATACTACGCAGTGCGCACAATTAATCGTGTGCAAACCCATTGTGATTCACTTTTAGGCAATTTGAATTCCGGTTTATTGACTCACTGCGCACTTTATGGCCAGATTCTGTGCGGATTAGGCACCAACTTTTCTTTTGCTACACAACACTGCTTCACCGATGTCGGACACACCGTTCTTCTGACTGCCATCCCTGTTCTGCATATTTTTTGGAAATATTGGAGGGATATCAGTGTTTTTTCATCAACTTTTCAAAATGATAGTTTACAAAAATTGTGGGAATTTTTTCACAAGAGTTTTTGAAACTCCTAGAATTTCAAAATTTTTATTTTTTTGTGAAAAAAATGTCGAGCTATTTTTTGAAAATGTTATTTTTAAAAGTTGTTGAAAAAACACCCACTACTCTCCAAAACTGTACCTGCTATGAATGTTCGTTTTCAAAGCTTATTGTGGACAAAGAACGTTTTTGCAATCTACGTCCTTTGTGGCACACTTATAATTATACATGCAAATATTTATAAAACGTTAATGGCTTCTCTAGTTTAGGCAAAATGCAGTACCTGGTATGCTCCGTGTTTGCGTGCAGGACGGACGGAAAATTGTTTCGAATTCGTGCGTGACAGCTGTGACCCATGGGCTCATGCATCTGCACGCAACACACCGGTGTGTGCATGATTGTGACGGCTGGCTGTGTGGGTCTCGGGGCGGTGCGAAGTGGCGCATGT